>CM067220.1:23137900-23343988 GCA_034190945.1 Octodonta nipae | reverse complement strand
TATTTGCAAATAAAAATCATATTGTAATATAGTTACCCTCTAATTAAATGATTGTTGTTTATTGTTCAAAACCATTTTCTCTTTAATGACATAACACAAGGCTTTGTCTTAGGTGTGATTATGAATTATGTAATGTAATATTGTTTTATTAATAAATACAATAAATACAAAAAAAATACAATTTGTTAAAATTCAGTCTTATGATTCATATCAAAACTATATATTCAATCTATTTATCATCTCATTTGAAGATCAAAAATAGTTTAGCAAAAAGTTCTCTCCATTATCTTCAAACCTCTATCTCAAATTAAATATTAAATACACATAAATTGATGCATTTAGTTAATGTCTTACACTGATATTTATTTGATGTAGAATATGCAGACTATTGGTATACATTCAGAAATATGTATACAAGGTGGCTTTTAAATAGTTGCTGGCCCACAAATTCTTAATGCAAAATATTACTGTTTATGACTGTTATACTGAAACTTTTTTCAACTATTTTCACATGTATCAATATAACTAAGTAAGACACAAAATGAAATGTTACCTCTTTAGGTAACTTTTATTAAGGCCTTTGCCTTAATAAAAATGTGAAAATAGAAAATTCAATTAGTGCAGATAGAGGGTCAGAAAAGCTTGGAATTTCAAAAAACTGCAATCATCATAAGTAGAATATTATTACCTGGACTATCTGTAGCTCCAATGATTTTTTCAGGTTTTAACCCCCTATCAAAACCAATTGATTTTTTTTCATCAGGCCTTTTCTTAGGAGCTTTACCATCCGATTGGGTACTTAATTTTCGCTTCCGTTCTGCATCTTTCCTAGCTTTTTCCTTCTCAAAAGCCTCAATAAGTCCTGGACAATCTAAATTTTCTTCTGGTTCCCATGTATTATCTTTTTCTTCATATCCTATCCATTTTAATAGATACTCCTTAACCCCTTTTTCATTTAAACGGCTATCTATTATTTTTTCAACTATATATTCATCGGGAGCTGCTTGTTGTTCTACTGGGGGAGCAGGAGGAGGAACCGGGCTACTTCTTTTACTCATGGTTTATGGTTTTATTATTGTTGCTGCAAAAAAATCAAGGTTAAGTCAGCGACATTTAAATAGCCTATCTAATCTATGATATTTCAACGGCTACTATTTCCTAAAATTAATAAATGTAATGAATCTACTTACATGTATGGATGCAATTTTAAAAATTATTCCAATGACGCTAACTTTTATTTTTCACCTACAAATTCTATCATACACTAAAACAATACACAAATGACAAATGTCAGAAATAAAATGCTAGGCATAGATGCTAGGCAGCGGGTAACTTAGAGCATTTACTTTCTAGAGATTAGCCTGCAGTGCACAAATGTCGTGGTGAGACTAAAGAGAGAGAGGGCAATAGAGAGGTCAAGAGGCTATTTCACTCGGTTGGGAACTGCTTCCAATAAAGCATGTTGTTCATTGGCTGCGTCCACCAACCATCCACCCACTAAGTGAAATAGCTTCTTACTGTCTCTATTGCCTTCTCTTTCTGGCGTTGCCATGATTTTATGGTTGACAGGCTATTAATGATCTAAGGCCGGTAACTGGATAGATTGTCAGACTTGAAAGTTTTATGATTTGTTTGGTAAATTAAACATAAGATCTCTCACAATCAATAATCATAAACCATTACTTTAATCTAGATAATGAAATATAATTCCAAAATAAAAATAGTTGAAATTTTTGAAATTAACAAACTTGAATATAAATATTCAATAATCTCAAAACTCGCGACATCTGTGCGTTAAAAGTTAAAGTGTCGACTCAGCATAAAGTAAACTGCTGAATTTTGCTTTTATCGAAAACAAAAACAATATAAATAAATGCAGTTGTTTTACCGGAAACATTTTTAAGGTTATTTCTTATTTCGGACATTATTTGTAGTTTTTGAAAATTGAGCAATTAAAAATGAGTAAAACTAAAAGCGCCAAGACTTCGCCTGAAACCGAAGAACCAGTTGAAGAATATATCGTGGAAAAGATTATTGACAGTAGAATAAATGAAGCTGGTGTGAAAGAATATCTTTTGAAATGGATAGGGTAAATTACCAAGGTTCCTGCCATTCTGTAGCCTAGTCTAAACTTCTTATTTTCAGCTATGATGATAAGGATAATACATGGGAACCAGAGGAAAACCTCGATTGTCCTAGTTTAATTAAAACTTTTGAAGCTGAAAAAGCTGCCAGAGAAAAGGAAAAGAATAGCAGAAAACGGAAAGCTGAAGATAATCCCAAAAAGGGTAAAGATGATAAGAAAGTACATGGATTTGATAGAGGTTTAGAACCAGAGAAGATAATTGGAGCTACAGATAGCTCAGGTAGTGATTTATTTTTACCTAATTCTTGCAGTAGAGTAAAACTTGAAATTGTGAAGTTACGAAATTTTAATGTGTATATTTATTTGCAGGTCCATTAATGTTCCTTATGAAGTGGGTGGGTACTGATGAGGCAGATTTGGTGCCTGCTAAACAAGCAAATGTGAAATGTCCTCAAGTAGTTATTAAATTTTATGAAGAACGTTTGACATGGCTGCACCTTCTGATGATACAAAAAATAGTTAAGTTTTTGTTTGAATATTTGTAATTAACATTTTCAATGTTGTCATTATGTAACCAGATGTACATATAATTATAGTTTCCTCATTATTTTTACTAAGTTTTGACTTGTCTTCATATCACACTCTTTTTATTGAATAAGTTATGGTAATATAATAATCTTCATTTAAATACTTAGTTTTTTTTGTTAACTAATAATATCTGCCATATGCCACTCCTAATGTAGGCTTCCTTACAAAGAACTATATTCGATTATTGTCCTTTGTACATACCCATAACCTTGTTGTAAGTTTAGTTTGATGTTCATTAACTGTTACAAAATGTAAACATATTTGCAGAAGAAACATAACTCACAAGTACTATGCTGTAGAATATATTTGAAAAAGGCCAAAAACAGGGCTGAAATGTCATTTATAAAACATGTAAACTGAACATGATTTTATGATCTTGAATGACCCAAAATCAAGATAATACATTCAACAATTTTATATATAAGTAAGATCAAAGAAAATATACAAACTTTATATATAGATGTTTAAAGATAATAAATTAACTTTCTGGTACATTAAGAGTGATTATATGTACTCTTAACTAATACAATTTTTTTGTTTTTGAATGCCACAAAACATACTAATGGGAGTTTGTTTATAGATATGTAATTAATAAAGTTGGAGATGGTGTTGTCTTTGAAGTAATGTTATAAACAATTCAATTTGAGGATATATGAATAGAGAGAAAAATATAATATCTGAATAAGTTCCTCCCAATTTAGATAAATACAGTAAATGCCAGATACCTCATACATACCTCACAAGTGATGAAGATTTAACATTTCAAATTGAACATAAAATACACTGCCCACCTCAGCATAAACCTCTCTTGTGATCATTGGTGCATTATATGTGAAATAAAATTTATATTTATTTTAATTAATAGCTAGTTTATTACTGCACATTTCTATGTTAACAGAAAGTTTCTTGATGTGCCCCTCTAGACAACAACCTTCCAACTACCCCCATAAGCCATAACGTACCTTAGATACAAAATCTTATGGCTCAATTAGTTATTAATGTCATACACATCACAATGTTGTAATTATACAGCCTTATTTGTTTTATAAACCTCAACATGTCCAAACTAATTAGGTAAATAGAGTTACAAACTCAGTGAAGAAAATAAAAAAACTATTTCCACAGATATCACTAATTTTTTAAGTTTATTTATTTCCTATATCAGTTTTCACATTGAATATTAGATATTCTCACACTTTATCACAGACTGTATAGTATGTTTTTGTCATTCATAAGGATGAGGACATAATTTATTCCTAATCTGTAACACCCATTTCTCTTAAATATTGATTAATCCTGTCACTTAAGCTAGTAAAATATTTCATTTTTACAATATGTTTTTTAATATTTTTTAAGTCATTATTGCTAAAACTGGACTCTATATCCTTTGTTAACATATCTAGTTGTTTTTTATTTTTCTCATTGAGGAATTTTAATGATCTGGATGCAGTTTTTGCATCCTCAACCTAAAATTAATTAAAAATCTGTTATACAAGATAATAACCCTATATACCTACCTCTTCGTTTAATGTCATCATTTCCATAAGAAAGTCTGGCTGGTCTATTGTTTCAGATTCAGATATGTCTTCTCCCTTTAGCTGCAGCATATATTCAGCTCGTTTCAAAGGAATTTGCAGATGACTGAATGCCTTATTCAAAAGTGATGAATATTCTTCTGAAATAAGTTTTTCTTCATTACTTCTAAAATAAAACAAAGTTATTTCAGTAAGCTATTTACTATGTAGTTTAACTGCTTACTTATTGCTAAATTTATCAGGATGGACAATACTTTGTAGCTGCCTAAATTTATTCTTCAGTTGAATTTGATCCACATTAAATTTCTCTTCGATTCCCAATAAATTGAAATAATTATGTTGTTCTTGAGGTTTTTGAATCACGTTACAGTTTTCGCAGAAAAAATTTTCTTTCCGCTCTTTTCCGCATTTCCAACAAATTATATTGAAATATTTAGAAGTTGAGGTAATATGTCTGTTAAACAGTTTCACTTTGTGGTACTTACAATAACGAATATGACTTTGGTTTTCAGTTAAATATTTCAGCTTGAGAAGAATTGTACCTGTTTTTGAATAAACTTGAGCCATATTTATTAAAAGTGTATTAATGATTCAGGTCAGGAGTCGAACAATTCAAGTTAAAAATAGTAATAACATAACCTGTAAATTCATATGTCAAAATACAAATGAACTTGGACTAGACCATTGGAAGTAAATGCATCTGATGAATTTTGAATGATCCTTATGAAATACTTTAATAATAGAAATAAATTCGTTTTTAAATATACCTACATTTTAAAATAAAGATTTTTAATAAAATCTAAAACTATTTTGCCCTCTATGAAGGAAATGAGATAAAATAAACAAGCTTTGTCGATAAGAAATCTAAAAAATATGCCCTAAAAGTTTGCACTCCTATTATTAGATGGCGCAACAATGCTTATATTAAATTTTCTATAGATATAATTATATCAGACTTTAACTACATTTTTTTTATTTCTGTCTACTTATAAACTATTTCAACTAGCTATAGGAAATAATTTTGATTTGCTGAATCTTGATAAACAATTTAGAGAGGCACTTCGAGTTCACATTTATGATCTGCACCACTTGGTAGTTAAAAAATAACAGGTAAAAAATTTTGTAGCTATAGATATTATTCTATTTTTATTAAGAAATACATGATGACTATAGTATATATTTCCTATTCAGCTGTTGCTGGGCATTTTGTCGAAACTTACAGTACTGTATGAACAAAATTAAATGACTAAGAAATTTTACCATACTAAGTAAATGGAAAGAAAAACATCAAACCGAAAGTGCGGTGTAGTTGACTTTGAAAATACATCAACGAAAATTCAAAAATTACAATTCTAGTGTTTTCCTGGATTTCCATAGCAATCGAAGATGAAGGAACATATGGATTACAGGGCCCGATTCTTGAACCATTCGACAGCTCTACTATACGACTTTCGATCCTTTCGACAGCTCTACTATACGACTTTCGACATAAGTCGCATGAAAAGTTGAGGTAAATGAAGTTTAACCTCGACAGGGTGTTTCTAAATTGGAGGTACAAACGAAAAGGGGAGATTCCTTGAATAGTTTTAGGAAGAAAAGTCCCATAAACATGGGTCCGCAAACGTTTCGTTTTCAAGATACAGAGTGTTAAAGTTTGAATTTTTTTCAAGTTTTTTTCTCATAGTATCTGCACTTCACAAGATATATAAATGAAATTTGGCATAGATATTACAATTAAGAGTTTACACCTTGTGACATGCCAATTTCGATTGCAAATCTACAGGGTGATATTTTTTCGGGAACACTGTCCACTGTTGTCCTTCAGAACTTTTTTTTGGTGAGCCACTGGTACTTTCAAAAATTGTAAAGAAAAGCTTTGTTGTTATACCAAACTTTATGTTCTCTTGTAGTTTTGTCGTATCTACTACCGGTTTCGAGAAAAAAATTTGAATGATTCTCTTGAAATCCTCAGAAAATTCCGAATTGTCATAGAAATCTAGTGACCTACCTAGTAGGCTGGGGTGAATGAATAATTTTATTGTTAGTTTTGACACATCAAATTAAACTCCTGTGTTTTGAAAATTGAAGATGGTTGCATTTTAATATCAAAATGCCGAATTTTACGAATTCCGAAATGGCTGACATGCATTTCATGTATGGTCTTGCAAATGGTAATTCAAGAGAAGCTAAGCGTCTTTACATGGAACGCTATCCCAATAGAGTGATGCCTGTCATCGGATGTTCTCTAATATTCACAGGCGTCTTTCAGAAACTGGATCTTTTTCTGCGAAAAATATTAATGCAGGTAGACCACGAAGTGTGAGAACACCACGACTCGAAGAGGCAGTGCTGAACGAAATAGAAGAACATCCAGGAACCAGTACAAGAAAAATTAGTGTTACCTTAAATACAAGTCATCAAATTGTTTGGCGGATCTTGCGGGATTCTTTGCTCTATCCTTATCACATTCAGAGGGTGCAGACGCTCTTGCCTCGAGATTGTCATCCAAGAATTATTTTTTGTCAGTGGTACCGCAACAGACTATTGAACAATCCTCATTTTGATTACCAAATCCTATTCACTGATGAAGCCTGTTTCTCAAGGACTTCAATCATAAATTTTCATAATGAACACATATGGGCTGAGGAGAATCCACATGAAATTGCAGAAGCTTATTTTCATGAGGAATTTTCATTAAATGTGTGGGGTTTTAATATTGGCGATTATTTGATTGGTCCTTTCTTCTTGCCAGGGCGACTTACTGGTCAATCATACAGACATTTTTTAGAGAACGATTTGTCCTTGTTATTGGATGATATACCTCTTATGATGCGACTTTTGGCTATGGAGTATTTGAACGAAAATTATGTAAACAGGTGGATTGGACGAGGTGGACATCAGCCATGGCCCGCCAGATCCCCAGATTAAATAGTTAGATTTCTTTCTATGGGGCCATCTGAAATCTCTAGTGTACATAACGCCAGTGAATACCGTAAACGAACTGAGAAATAGTATAATAGGCGCGTTTGATACAATTAGGAATACTCCAGGAGTGTTTGAACGAGTTCGATCGTCTATGAGAAGAACAGAAGCTTGTATAAGGGTTGGGGGAGGACATTTTCAACAATTCCTGTAGTTTAGTTCCTTTGTTGTTATTTAGTTTTTTTATTATGATTAATCTTTGAGTTGTACGTTTCTTGCAGTAATACATTTTTTTTGATGATTATACCAGTTTATCGAATTTTTAAGAATCATTGCTAGTTTACTAATTCAATTTTTTTTTCTCGAAATCGGTAGTAGATACGACAAAACTACAAGAAAACATAAAGTTTGCTATAACAACAAAGCTTTTCTTTACAATTTTTGAAAGTACCAGTGGCTCACCAAAAAAAAGTTCTGAAGTACAACAGTGGACACTGAACACTTCCCGAAAAAATATCACCCTGTAGATTTGCAATCGAAATTGGCATGTCACAAGGTGTAAACTCTTAATTGTAATATCTATGCCAAATTTCATTTGAATATCTTGTGAAGTGCAGAAACTATGAGAAAAAAACTTGACAAAAATTTAAACTTGAACACTATGTATCTTGTAAACGAAACGTTTGCGGACCCATGTTTATGGGACTTTTTCTTCCTAAAACTATTCAAGGAATCTCCCCTTTTCGTTTGTACCTCCAATTTAGGAACACCCTTTATATTAAAGTTCATTTATGTCAGATTTCATACGACATACGTCCGAAGTCGAGTGGTAGAGCCGTCGAATGGTTTCAAGAATCGGGGCCCTGCAGTTCGTCGTCAAGGGCAATTAAATTAAAATTCCACGTTTTTAGTCATTACTAAATACATAAAATTAATCACAATTGTTGTTCTCTTAAGAAAAATAAGATTCAATAACTCTTGTAATCAGAAAAGTTAATCATGTAAATACTTTTCTATCTAAAATAAATTGAAATTTAAGGTTAACATAATTTTAATTTTTTAATTAATAATATTTTCTTTTAGGAATAAAGAAAAAAGGTAACTTTTTAGTTAAAGGAGTGATGAAAAGCCATGGCAACCAGGAACATATTCAAGGATTTGCTGTGCTCATTTCGATGGAGCAGAAAAACAAAGAATGCAGATGCATAGCAAAGTTTCAACTATCTTTCCTGTAACATATCAATATTTATACCCTTTTAAATAAATTATGAGTCAATTTGTTCTTTTCTTATATATATTTACTTACTATTGTTAATCTCAATTGGAGCTTTATCGACTCCTGAAGATGCATTTTTTTATTGTCATAGGTACTCCTAATCTTTCAGCCCATAAACCAGCATGAAGATTTTTGCTTTTTTACTTACATATTGCAGGAAATGTAACTTTTATTATGTGCATTGTTTATTATTTTCCCAAACAATTTGACCACTGCAAATCATTGAATTTGTTTATGGTTGAGATGGATTGCCCCACTGCTGTAATTAAAAAATCTCAGTTTTGTTAATAGAACAACAATTATTATTAATTTTATAAATACAATAATAAAGAAAGCGTGCCGACGGCTTGTAAAGTTTTACCCAATAATGACTAACAACGTGAAAATCAAATTTATTTACCCATGATGTCGAACTGTGCAGCAGCTTTTTCTTCATCTCTAATTGACAAGGAAATCCATGAAAGTGGTATAATTGTAATTTTGGGTTTTTTCTTGGTGTATTGTCACAATCCACTACACCGCACTTTCGGTTTAATGTTTGTATTTCCATTTTATGGGATAACTAAATTTTAATCTATAACGCAGCAAACATAAATTACGGCCTTGACAGAACCAGCGTTCCACAAATAAAACACGAGATGGCGCCAATATCTATTCTCAAAGATACTTTACTAGCGTATAGTGATACAATTATTTTTAACGTATTTTATTCAATTTTATTTGCATAAGGCGAATTTACACAATTTGTTCAAGACGTCATTATGATTTGAAACCTTGAGAGAAACTTCGAAATGAGTAGATCGGTTTACTTAATCATGTTCAAGGATCCCGTTTTTATTTTTGGGTTTTTAACCGACTTCCAAAAAGGAGGAGGTTAACAATTCGTCGCGTATTTTTTCGCTTTTTTTGTATGTTAACTGATTTCTTCTTCTGTGGTGAACCGTTTTGAATGAATATGGTCTTGTTTAATAGAGTATATATCCGGATTGGTGAAACTTCAAATTTTGGAAAAGAATTCTATTGGTAAAGTGATAAAATGTGTGAATGAACACATGCGTGCATGGAAATCGACCAATATCCCTAATATTTTAATCGATTTTTCGATAACTTCTTATGGATGTGTATAGTTTTTTAACGTTTAATCTATTAAGGAAGATCCTTTGGTGATCTCATATACTTTTCTGCGACGTGTAACTTGCAGTTTTGCAGAAAATCGCCGAAAATTCCAAAATTCTTATCAAAAAATTCATCGAAATGTCATAACGGACATTTAATCAAATATTTTATTTCCAACGTAATAGTGCGGTAATTTTATGCACTGTAAGTTTTGATTGCGAATTTGAAAATTTTCTATGTACATCTCAAGCATATAGGTAGTAAAGCATAGTATTTTCGGCTCCTTAAATCAATGAGTACCAAGCTCGTTTTGTTTGTATACCAGGCAAATACCTATTTAAATGAAAATTTTTCCATTTTGCGAAGATGGTGCTTTTGGTTGTCACATTCTCCCGGCCTAATACAAAATTCAGTGACAACACATGTCAAACCTTAAACTGCTATTTGGTACGTTTATAGACAGGGTGTTTAGTTATAGCAAACAAAATCACAAAGTAAAGTGATAGAAGGAGTTGCATTTATATGAAGATTGAAATATAGGACAGACTAGAATGATAGTGGTCCGTAGGCAGCCGTATATACAGGATGGTTGGAATATAAGGTGGACTGGACGTTTGGTGGTAAAAAAATGTGAAATTAAAATTATATACGGTGATTAAAAAACTGTTATATGATGTGGACATAAGCAAATCATCTACAGGATGGTTGAAATATATGCTGCAGTTGAATTATATTTATACAGTGTGATTAAAAAAATATTTCTTTTATAGCCCATAAGAAGTTGCATAAAGTGTGGAGAGGAATTAATGTTACACAGGACGATAATGTAAAATGTTAAAATGAACTAATTTATGGGCTAGCCCCAAGAAGTTATACTATGGTTGAAATATAGGACGGATTTGACTCCGTAAATATGGGATGGATTCTACTCCGTCCTATAGTTTACAGAAGGCAGCTAACAAATTTATGCTTGTCCGTGGGCAGTCGTATGTACAGGATGGATGGTACATAGGGTGGAGTTGAATTATCTGTAGTTATGCAGGGTTGTAAAAAAAAATTGAAAAAAGGTTACATGGCGTAGTCCATAAGGCATAAATATATTTTGAGCTTATTAAGTCAACGCGTACTAGTACATTTTGTTCGTAAAGAGTTACCTGTCAATTTAAATGAGCAAATACTTGCCAATGTTACTTTTTTTAATTAGGTAGGTATATATTAGGTATAATTTTATGTTCATTGGTGTTATTACCTTCTGTATTATTTCGTTTTTGAATTAAACTTTTTCTAAATGACTACACAGTTGTGTTCTGCTACTTTTGTTAACCCTTCCATCCATAAAATCCATTCATTTTACTTTACTCGTGTAAGTACGGTGGGCCTTACATAACTTGCATCTATCTTCCCAAACTAAAACTGTCAGATATTCTAAATTACTACTTAATTTTGAACTCTGTAAGGTTTGTAAGCTATTTTTATTTGTTTTATTTATGGTTAGACAAGAGACATAGGAAGCTTGATGCGAGAGCCAGTGAACCCACCTAGTTGTTTTCAGACAAATTTTTGATTGAACTTCACTTTTAAAAATAGGTAAGTACTTACAAAATGTCTGATTGCTACACAGACAGTTTGTGGTAACTTGAAGTGCGGTTTGTACATATTCCATTTTAACAGTGCTCAGTACGCTTAGGCACTAGAGGGTGCTAGGGTGATGAATGCACCCGGGCGCTACGTGAGCTAGAGACGCCACTGTTAATAGGCCCAAAATATATTTATGCCTTATGGACCACGACATGTAACCTTTTTTGACAACTCTGTATAACTATAGATAAATCCACTCCACCCTATGTACCAACCATCCTGTACACACGACTGCCCACGGACAAGCATAAATTTGTTAGCTGCCTTCTGTAAATTATAGGATGGAGGACAATCCATCCCATATTTACGGAGTCAAATTGGTCGTATATTTCAACCATCGTATATAACTCCTTGCGGGCTACCCCATAAATTATTTCAATTTTAACATTTTATGTTTTTGTCCTGTGTAGCATTAATTCCTCTCCACACTTTATGCGACTTCTTATGGGCTATCAAATAAATAATTTTCAAAATCACACTATATAAATATAATTC
Source organism: Octodonta nipae (assembly GCA_034190945.1). Classification (NCBI taxonomy): domain Eukaryota; kingdom Metazoa; phylum Arthropoda; class Insecta; order Coleoptera; family Chrysomelidae; genus Octodonta; species Octodonta nipae. The sequence goes on along the minus strand of CM067220.1, from coordinate 23,332,332 downwards.
AACTCCCTCATATATTTCAACCACCCTGTATATGATTTGTTTACGTCCACATCATATAACAGTTTTTTAATCACCCTATATAATTTTAATTTCACATTTTTTCCAACATTTTTATACCACCAAACGTTCAGCCCACCCTATATTTCAACCATCCTGTGTATACGGCTGCCTACGGACCACTATCATTCTAGTCCGTCCTATATTTCAATCCTCATATAAATGCAACTCCTTCTATCACTTTACTTTGTGATTTTCTTTGCTATAACTAAACACACATTCTAGAAACGCACCAAATAGCAGTTTAGAGTTTGACATGTGTTGTCACTGTCAGTTTTCTATTAGGTCGGGAGAATGTGACAACCAAAGCCACCGTCTTAGCAAAATGGAAAATGTTCATTTAAATGGGTATTTGCGGTATACCTACAAACAAAACGAGCTTGGTACTCATTGATTTAAGGAGCCGAAAATACTATGCTTTACTACCTATATGCTTGAGATGTACATAGAAAATTTTCAAATTCCCAATTAAAATTTCCAGTGCCTACAATTCCCGCACTATTATGTTGGAATTAAAATATTTATGAGGAAATATCCGTTATGTCATTTCGATGAAATTTTTGATAAGAATTTTGGAATTTTAGGTGAGTTTCTGCAAAACTGTAGGTTGCACGTCGCAGAAAAGTATATGAGATCACCTAGGGGCCTTTCTTAATAGATTAAACGTTAAAAATCGACCAATATGTTAGGGATATTGGTCGATTTCCATTCACGCATGTGTTCATTCGCAAATTTCATCACTTTACCAATAGAATCCTTTCCCCAAATTTGAAGTTTCACCAATCCGGATATATACTCTATTACACAAGACCATATTCATTCAAGACGGTTCACCACAGGAGAAGAAATCAGGTAACATACTTCAAAAATAAATAGTCGATGAATTCATAACCTCCTCCTTTTTGGAAGTAGGTTAAAATTAATAAAACTATCTCAACGGAAGTGAAACTGCTAGTGCATCGGCTCTTCCAGGCGAAAGCCTAATCTGTCCGAATTTATTCAAATTTTTTAAATGAGATTCTGTTACCGTATACCACGTAAAAGCAACTACATGGGTATTTCACAAACGGCATGAAATACAGAAATGAGAAAAAATTGCGCTATTCCAAGCCCAATCAGATGCTGTACCGAAATTAAAAAATTCAAGAGGGGTTTTCAAAATACCGAGAAAAAACAAAAAATGTGGTTTATAAAAAATTTTTAGGATTTTTAAGAGAATCAGTACACAGAGGTTCCGAATCTTGAAAATCCTAGGTGTCGGTCTTACATCTCGCGTCTTCAAATTTAACGAAATGCATCAAATGCATAAAGAAGTGTTCGAGAGGACATTCAATTGTGGGAAGCGCAACTGATGAAGGTTCCCGACCAGAAACAATATATATTATATTTTTATATAATATATATTGTCTTGCGTACAAAGGAATGACTCCTCGAAGAGAGTATTCAATATCTCTGTCAGGTGAAGTAACCTGAAAAATTTTATCGTGACATTCTGTCCTAGGAATTAAGGGAGAACAGTAATTACAGGGAACGGCTCCAGATTCGGAACCTCTGTGTACTGATTCTCTTGAAAATCCTAGATGTCGGTCTTACATCTCGCGTCTTCAAATTTAACGAAATGCATCAAATGCATAAAGAAGTGTTCGAGAGAGGACATTCAATTGTGGGAAGCGCAACTGATGAAGGTTCCCGACCAGAAACAATATATATTATATTTATATACAGGGTGTTCCTAAATTGGAGGTACAAACGAAAAGGGGAGATTCCTTGAATAGTTTTAGGAAGAAAAAGTCCCATAAACATGGGTCCACAAACGTTTCGTTTTCAAGATACAGAGTGTTAAAGTTTCAATTTTTTTCAAGTTTTTTTCTCATAGTATCTGGACTTCACAAGATATTCAAATGAAATTTGGCTTAGATATTACAATTAAAAGTTTACACCTTGTGACATGCCAATTTCGATTGCAAATCTACAGGGTGATATTTTTTCGGGAACACTATCCACTGTTGTCCTTCAGAACTTTTTTTGGTGAGCCACTGGTACTTTAAAAAATGTAAAGAAAAGCTTTGTTGTTATAGCAAACTTTATGTTCTTTTGTAGTTTTGTCGTATCTACTACCGATTTCGAGAAAAAAATTTTGAATTATTAAACTAGCAATGATTCTTAAAGATTCGATAAACTGGTATAATCATCAAAAAAATACGTACAACTCAAAAATTAATCATAATAAAAAAAATAAATAACAACAAAGGAACTAAACTACAGCAATTGTTGAAAATGTCCTCCCCCAACCCTTATACAAGCTTCTGTTCTGCTTCTCAGAGACGATCGAACTCTTTCAAACACTCCTGGAGTATTCCTAATTGTATCAAACGCGCCTATTATACGATTTCTCAGTTCGTTTACGGTATTCACTGGCGTTGTACGCTAGAGATTTCAGATGGCCCCATAGAAAGAAATCTAAACTATTTAGATCTGGGGATCTGGCGAGCCATGGCTGATGTCCACCTCGTCCAATCCACCTGTTTACATAATTTTCGTTCAAATACTTCCTAGCCAAAAGTGAAAAATGAGCAGGAGCACCGTCGTGCATGAACCACATTTCACGTCGCATCATAAGAGGTATATCATCCAATAACAAGGGGAAATCGTTCTCTAAAAAATGTCTGTATGATTGACCAGTAAGTTGCCCTGGCAAGAAGAAAGGACCAACCAAATAATCGCCAATATTAAAACCCCACACATTTAATGAAAATTCCTCATGAAAATAAGCTTCTGCAATTTCATGTGGATTCTCCTCAGCCCATATGTGTTCATTATGAAAATTTATGATTGAAGTCCTTGAGAAACAGGCTTCATCAGTGAATAGGATTTGGTAATCAAAATGAGGATTGTTCAATAGTCTGTTGCGGTACCACTGACAAAAAATAATTCTTGGATGACAATCTCGAGGCAAGAGCGTCTGCACCCTCTGAATGTGATAAGGATAGAGCAAAGAATCCCGCAAGATCCGCCAAACAACTTGATGACTTGTATTTAAGGTAACACTAATTTTTCTTGTACTGGTTCCTGGATGTTCTTCTATTTCGTTCAGCACTGCCTCTTCGAGTCGTGGTGTTCTCACACTTCGTGGTCTACCTGCATTAATATTTTTCGCAGAAAAAGATCCAGTTTCTGAAAAAGAAATTAGAGAACATCCGATGACAGGCATCACTCTATTGGGATAGCGTTCCATGTAAAGACGCTTAGCTTCTCTTGAATTACCATTTGCAAGACCATACATGAAATGCATGTCAGCCCTTTCGGAATTCGTAAAATTCGGCATGTTTTGATATTAAAATGCAACCATCTTTAATTTTCAAAACACAGGAGTTTAATTTGATGTGTCAAAACTAACAATAAATTTATTCATTCACCACAGCATACTAGGTAGGTAACTAGATTTCTATGACAATTGGGAATTTTCTGAGGATTTGAAGAGAATCATTCAAATTTTTTTTCTCGAAAGCGGTAGTAGATACGACAAAACTACAAGAGAACATAAAGTTTGGTATAACAACAAAGCTTTTCTTTACAATTTTTGAAAGTACCAGTGGCTCACCAAAAAAAAGTTCTGAAGTACAACAGTGGACACTGTTCCCGAAAAAATATCACCCTGTAGATTTGCAATCGAAATTGGCATGTCACAAGGTGTAAACTCTTAATTGTAATATCTATGCTAAATTTCATTTGAATATCTTGTGAAGTGCAGATACTTTGAGAAAAAAACTTGAAAAAAATTGAAACTTTAACACTCTGTATCTTGAAAACGAAACGTTTGCGGACCAATGTTTATGGGACTTTTTCTTCCTAAAACTGTTCAAGGAATCTCCCCTTTTCGTTTGTACCTCCAATTTAGGAACATCCTGTATAATATATATATATTGTCTTGCGTACAAAGGAATGACACTTCGAAGAGAGTAAAATTGATAATATTTTATTGACGTTTTTTCTAGGCTTTCTAGATTTTTTGCCATAGCCGACTCTGTTATTTCTTATGGCAGCCATATTGGATTTATACGTCATTGAGGAGCAGATAAAAAGAGCTTTTCAACCACTTATAACAGGCCTAAAGTTTGATGACAGGAAATGTAAATTATTTTAAAAACAGTTTTTCACTTAGTTGGCTGTGAAACGTAATGCCGTGTATGTTGTTATAGCTATCTATCTCTCTCTCTGTCAAAACTTTATTCTTTATTTGTTTCCATCTGTTGAAAGTTTAATATTTTTCAAAATAAATGTGTAATTTTTTAAGTAATCTAGTTACTAGAGCATTTTCCCAATTGAAGTAAATATGGAAAGGTATTCAAATTGGGAAAAAGGAACGCTGAATCAACTGGAATTGAATTATAGTTATACAGGGTGTTTCCAAAAATATATATTGGATGGAACGTAGTAGTTGCGTATACAAGGTGGTTAAATAAAACTGAAGTAACAATATAGTCATACAGACTGGATCAAAAAACGTTAAAAAATGGCTAAATAAGCATATGAAATAAGGATGTGTTCTAGGACGGAGCATAATTACCGTTATATAGCAAGGTTAAAAAACTGTTAGAAACAGTTGAATTCACAGATGGTTGAAATATAAGGTGGAGTATAATTATAGTTTTACAGTGTGGTTAAAATGTTATATAGTGTGGAACATAAGTAGTTGCTTATAAAAAGTGATTGAAGTAAGGGTGGAGTAAAACTACTATACAGGGTGGTTGCAATATAGGGTGAATTAGAGTTACACATATAGAAAGTGCCCCAAATAATATAACAAATAAAAAGAGAGAGAGAAAGAGAGAGAGAGAGAAAGAGATAGATACGCTAAAATAATCAATAGAAATGTATCTTAAATCACATAAACAAAATATCCACTATCAGCCATCTGTCACTGTTGATTCAATTGATTTAGACAAACTAATTTTCTTATTTTCTGTGAAGGCTTACATTTATTAACCAATAATGGAACACGGTGGTAATCAAAAAAGTTTGGCGTGGTCGAGTTGGGATTGTTTCTACACTACCATCAAAAATTGGGAGCCGCTACGAGAAAATATAGAAAAGAAAAAGAAAGCACAAGATGCACATTACAACAAAAAAATACTTATGTCAGAAAACAGTGATTGATTGCACATGGTTTCTAAACGGTTTTTATTTGAAATAGGTTTTTTGTAAATATAAATTATTTAGTGTTACAATTAGCTACTGCCCAACACCAAAGCATCTTAAGTTTTAAAATAATGTGCTTCAAAAAATATTTACACATTACACTAACGCAACCCACAACGCATTAATACATATTTAGGGTAATCCACGTTACCGAAATGGAATAGCATGGCTAAACGAATCAACGATAGATATCTATTGTGTGCACATATATTTAAAAATTATTTTTGCTATGTTCAGGGAGACCCAAATATAAGAAACATCAATGTTAAATTTTATTCATAGTACAAGATTTTTTTTCAAAATTGATTCGGTTAGTCGCGATGTTTCGTGTAAGGTGACTAATCCTGTATGAGAAGTAAACGTGCATAGACCAGACTCTTGGAGCCCTTGGCAGTTACGGCGGAAAAGTAGGCGAACTTTTCGTAATACTATATTACTACACCGTGATAAATAATTTCCTATATTTATTTCAGTCATTATTTAGAAGTCTTAATGTAAAAATGTATGAAGCTAGTTAGCACCAAAATTTAGTGACAAGGAACGTTGCCCTTTTTGTGGTGTTCTTTCTGACTTCTGACGTCATGTAAAGTATCTAATTTAATATCTCGCAACGAGAACATTTAAATGATTATTAGAACGAAAAGCAAATTTTGTGCAGCTATTACATATGAATTGCATGTTGTATTTGTTTATTTCCTATAATTTATTGGTTTTCTGTTTCTGTTTGTCCCTGTTTCTAATACCGAGAACTGAGTTGTATCGGCTTGGATATTTGAAGATCAAGGTCCTACTGATTGTCGGAACATGTCGAAACAAATGCAATTTCAAATTTTACATTTCATTCCTATACTCATCTATTTTCATTTGTTTAAATGTGGACCTCTGTTAAGATTCAAAAATGCATTTGACTTAAGCATCGGTGCAAATATTTCAAAATTTATGGATCACAACATATGGTTACAAAATTTGTGGGTGATTTCACAAATCGAATGTAACACACCACATCTCGAACCATCTTACTGCATAAAACATAAATAGTGCGGTGCTTTATTTAACTAGGCTAGTAACATAACTGTTTCAAACGTTTCAGTTGACATAGTGTGACACTCAATTTCTGAGACTCTAGTAATTCGTTTCCTTGAAACATCTAGTTGGTATTCAATTCGTGTTTAAATATGTAATCATATATATGAACTACATAAATAATTTTTCGAGGTTTCGATCTTTTTAGAATAGTGTAACTGTAGACGTACCTCGCTTGTAAATCATATGTCGCCTTGCCTTTATAACCCTGTAAAAGTGTAAAGTCTTAAAAGACTAGTAACAAATTTTATAATTCTAAAATAATGTGAATAACATTTATTCAATAATAAAAACTTCCGAAGCTAAGTTAACTATTTAATATTTGTGTTTCTGCCTTTTTTAAAACAATAAAACTTAGAAAAAAATTAACGAATTCTGAAACAGTTAATTTTCGGATCAACAAAAATGCAACCAATTATCTTAATGTTATTTTTCGAAATGCGGGATTAGAAAGCCTATGGAGAAAATGGTTAGTCCTCGGATGCACCCCTCATTCAAGTAAGACAGTAGAATAAAACTTTTGGGGAATGACTCATTCGACGAGGGTAGCGATTCACCCCTACTTTTAACGAGTAAATTCACTATCATTTCCAACTGGCAAGCTGTGCCACCTAAAGGCAATGATAAAACGTGCACAAGTGCCATTAAGGCAACATTTCATGTACGTATTTATCGAATTATGATTTCTGAAGAGAGATTACAAGTTGAATATCGAGGGTTAAAAGAACTTGCATTCGTTTTGTAAATTCTCTGTTTTAAAAATAGTATTGGAGATGACGAAATAATAATGTATATGAAATATTTTAGTCCGCTAATGATGTTTTATCGATTGTTTTTTTTAATATAATTTAATAAAGAACGAAAAATTTAAGTATTAACAAAATATATAAGACTTTACCATACATAGCACATTCACAGGTGTTAGGTACCTTCACATAAAGTAATAAATGTAAACAATTAAAGGTGTTTATTGTATACCAGCATCGATCCGATCGGATCCTCAGCAACACAGAAAAAAAAAAGAAATTAATGGGAAATTAGCTTTTAAAATCATATCTATTCGTCTGTTTTCAAGTTGTATTCTGTGGGAACTGATAGTAATTACTTACTTTCCATATTAGTTTTAAACAATTGCGATATGAAATTATAAGTCCACTATTTTCTCAATGTAACTCCATGCGTCATGGATCATCAGATTTATTGCAAGTAGAAGTATCAGTCCACAAAATTTCTTTTTTTATTTTTCATTAAGTGTTTAAGAAATATATGAAAGATTCTAGCAGGTTCAAAATAGGGAGAGCGCCTGAATATAGTAGTGTAGATAGGGGGGACACCGCTGTCGACGGGAAGATATAAATAATAAAAGTAGGCCGGCTGTGATTTATTAGATTTTTTTAGAAACCAAATAAGATATTTTGAACATCTTTTTTGACTTTATTTCATTCAGTGTTTGCTTTTGTTTAATATAAACATATTGAGGTGTTTTTTGTTGGAATCGCTACTTTGGATATGAGCTGTTAACGTATTACGCAAGAAAATACCTACATGTGATGTCAAAGCTCAATTAGAATTTTATTCCTAAAATTTTTATATATATATATATATATATATATATATATATATATATATCTTAAGGGTGAGTTTTTTTTGATGATCTGTATGGGAATCTCGGAAACTAGCGGAAATAGAGCAATGGTTAAATTGGGAAAGATTTGCAGTTTTACTGGCATTTAATGACATTTTCGGATTTTGGTAAAAAGTCATGGCTTACTAGATATTTTGAAAAAACGAAATTCTGTCAATTTAGTCAAATCCCTCTAGATCTTTTGTTTTTGATTTTATAAAAAAACTGTAAATATCAAAATTGAAGGGAATTGTATCCCGAATATGATTGTCATGTCCTCGTTTGCGTGACAGCTCTCGTTTTCGAGATATGATACAAACTTATCTTTTTTTGAATGGAAACCATAGTTAACTATCGGACATTTTTAGAGCTTTTCAACGATGTAAGACTCGATATAGTTGTTCATAAAAATAACGGGGTTATGGATGCTGTTCTCTCTTATTTTCACTTTTAACGTAGGTAGCCATGAAATAGATTGATTTATTAATAACTATTCCAAAAAACATTGAACGAGATTTTAATTAGGTATATCAGGTATAACGAAAAAACTAAATAAGTAGGTACTTACTAAAAACTTAAAAAGTTAAAGTACATAATAATGGTTACAATTCATGTTCGAAAAGTCCACCATTGTTATTTAGACAAAAATTGCATCTTTCAGACCGCCCTATCAATTTCTTCAATTGATTGTAATACCGCCTCCCTTAGGTCACCAACTTCCCCATATTTTCTTTTGTATACTTTGTTTTTTAGCGCACCCCATAAATAGAAGTCTATAACTGCCAAATTGGGAGACCGGGGTAGCCATTCGCGTGGGCCGTTTCTTCCTATCCAAGAATTTGGATAGATATTATCTAAGTGTTGTCTTACTAATAACGAGTTATGAGCAGGTGCTCCATCATGTTGGAACCACTCAATTTCTAAAGGAGTTCTCAAATTCAAATTATGTAACATGTGTTGAAAAGTGTATTGCAAGAAATGCAAGTAGCGCACCCCAGTAAGTGATTCGTAATAGATAAAAGGCCCGAAAATAGTAGACCATATGATACCACACCAAACATTTCTTTAGCCCAGATATGCTCATTGTATCTATTGAACATACTGCAGTTAGTAATCTATTTTCATCTGACCATAACACCTTTAATAGAAACTATGGATTGTCAAAGCACATGTCTCTAAACCATTTACAAAACAAAATACGTCGATGTTCGTCACCAGCATGCAAAGTTTGAGAAACTGAAAATTTGTACGGGAGGAACTTGTGCGCTTTCAGTACTTTAACTACAGTTCGTTGAGATGTCCCAGCTTCTGCCGCAATCTCACGAGTTGATGTAGATGGATTTTGATTTAGCATTGCCAAAACATTTATTCGTGCTGCTTCGTTAATTTGATTGCGTTCGTTTGTTGAGTTAGTAAAAGATCCATATCTGCGTAAACTATCACAAACCCTCTTAAATGTACATAGAGCAGGTTGACGATGATTAAAATATCTATGAAAGTATTCCTCAGCTGTACGAACTGAATTTTTATGGCATATGATATAACATTCCACCATATTCAGTTTTTCTTCATTAGAATATTCCATTTTATCACCAAAACTTGTCAATATCGACTATCAATTCAGCACTACTAATGGAATTACTCTCAGATGAGGAAACGTCAAAGTGAAAACAATGTTTTTCGTGGCTACCTACGTTAAAAGTGAAAAAAAGAGAGAAAAACATCCATAACTCCGTTATTTTTATGAATAACTATATCGAGTATTATATCGTTGAAAAGCTCTAAAAATGTCCGATTTTTTGAGGTCATAGCCAACTATGGTTTCCATTCAAAAAAAGATAAGTTTGTGTCATATCTCTAAAACGAGAGCTGTCACCCAAATGAGGACATGACAATCATATTCGGGATACGATTTCCTTCAATTTTGATATTTACACTTTTTTTATAAAATCAAAAACAAAGGAGCTAGAGGGATTTGACTAAATCGACAGAATTTCGTTTTTTCAATATATCTAGTAAGCCATGACTTTTTACAAAAATCCGAAAGTGTTGGGCCAGTAAAACTGCAAATCTTTCCCAATTACACCATCGCTCTATTTCCACTAGTTTCCGAGATCCCCATACTGATCATAAAAAAAACTCACCCTGTATATATATATATATATATATATATATATATATATATATTATATGATTATTAATGTCTTATCATTCAAAATGTCTGGGTATGTTTTACCTATATAGTCCAATTAATATTAGATTAAGACCGATTAGTAAAAACATCTCTGATTTTATTCTATAATTTATATACTTACGTAGGTACTAGAGAATGGTGTCGAGTAGGTATCAGTTTTCTATGAAATAAATTACAAAAGAATATATAAGTAAACATGGACTAATTGATGGTGAAAGCCATGTGATGTACCTACTTTCGTTATGATTGTAGAAAAACGTTTTTGTTTTTATATCACTAATTTATTTATTTATTTATTTATTGTATTGTCGAAACTAGACACGGTTTTTTATGTTTATTTAATAAATAAATAAATTAGTGATATAAAAACAAAGTAATTCCTTTTTCTACAATCATAAACAACTAACTGATCTACCGCATTTGTCTTTCGAGAAAACATTTTAAGGGAGAAAAAGTGATGTTAATGATCGGTTTATTTGTTTTAAACTGAATACCTATAGGTAAATGTTTACAGGAGAGTTGGTATTCAAATAGAATAAAACGAGAAAGTTAAAATACTGAAGATATGATGTACACCAAATTTTCATCACGATGACTTAGTGATTGATCTCTGTGCATCGTATTCTAAAATTGTAAAATTTGAAAATTTTAATTTTATTAACGAGAGGTGTTTACAATTCGTCTACAATAATGCTTACTACAACACAGCAACCATTGATGTTAAAAATTCATTTCTTTGTATGGATGTATTTCGATAGGTATCGATGTTCCGAAAACTCGATATCCACAAATTCAAGCAAAAACAAACACTGTACAAATCGTATGTACAAAAAAATAAAATAGAGGCTATTTTCAATAACTCTTTTCAAAATTTAAATCTGACGATCCAAGGCTCATGGAGGCATACTAAAAATATAGTGTACTAAAAATGTAATTCTACAAAAACTAATAAACCGATAGCGACTGGTTTCGGCACGCATAAAGTGATGTACTTAAATACTTCAAAAATCCCATCCGAAAACCATAGAGATTAGTTAATTAGTTATTTTTGAATAAATAAGCATGCAAAAACGACCTTTTATTGCTTCTGTAGTTTACAACAAAGTAAAGGATCATAGTTGTGAGTGGAAAACATAGCAAAAAAGAGAGGAGAGATGAGACACTTGGAGCCCTCTGCAGTTGCTTTGTAAAAGTAGGTGAACTTTTCGCAATAGCATTGCGATGCGATTAGGTATCGTCAGTCCACCTTTTTACTACCCCGGGCGTCAATAATTTCCTATATTAATTTCAATTATTATTCAGAAGTATTAATGTAAAATGTTTACTTTATAATATGAAGCTAGTCAACACTAAATTTTTTTTCATGTTATGCATTTCATCCCCAGGCCGCTATTACATTGTCAAACCTTTGATCAATTATGTTTGACAATAGATCTTTGTCAAAGATATTTGATACTGTAATACCTAATCTTTGATAAAATATTTCTTTGACACATTTGCACGTGTCGATAAAATATTTTTCACGTTAATTGTAAGTGAAAATGAAAATTTGAGGGTGCGAAGTTCTTTGTGAATTGTACCTACAGCAAAATTTTTATTATTATTTTCGTCTGAATGTTATATATAAAATAGAAACAAGAGGTTAGGTTAGGCCTACAAGGAAAATTGTTAGTACCATTGTAGGTATATGGAAGTACAAATACTGTTAAAGAAAACCCGCTGGATTGTAAAGTTAATAAATATACCGAAAAAATTAAAGCAATTTTGTGTGTTGTTAAATAGTGAGCTACAAATCATACTGTATAGGTATAATAAGTAATATTTTTTGTTTTCAAAAATAACTTTTTAAAAAAGATTTTTAAAAGTTTAATCGAACGGAAAAATATTACAAGTTTTTAATTTACTACTGCATATAAAATTATACGTCTAATCGCTACGATGTTTACGTCTATTCTAATCTGAAACAAAACATTAAGATATGCGAAAGTAATTGAATTCAGTTTTAGCATATGATGAATCGTCTGCACGTGCTGCTGATCTGCTATTTCTTTATCTTATTGTCTTCATATAGTTGGTGGTTGATCAAGTGAGATCAACCCCTTCAAGACGATGGAAGTCCAAGGAAACTTCGAGGTATACTATCTATATTATACAATTTTTTTATTTGTGTGTTTCTTTAGCAATTAAAATAGACAATTGTCGTATCAACATCGATAAGGTGGCCTTATCCATTCAAATATAAATCCTTTGCCTTCCGTCGCAGCTCTTTTAATAAGTTCAGGTGTGGGGTAGTTGCTTGCTGCGTTGGTTTGCTGACCGTTGGTGGTTATCGGCCCCTTTTCTATTCTTCTACGAGGGATCACCTACGCCCGATTGAAAATAACTCCAACAGTTCCTGGAATTAACATTTTGGTTAAACTGCTAATAAAAAGTTTTGTTGATTAGGCTCACTACCGATAAACTATAGGTACGTTTCTAGGCGCCCATTACTTTTTTTTTTAAAATGACTGAAACTGTAACCATAAAAACACACCACAGTAGCACAAACAAGCATAAATTTACATAAATTCCTCATTTTGATCAAATATTTGATGTAGTGTACCTAATACGTCATTTAATGAAATGTGTTCTGACATTGATATCAAATAAGTATTTGATCAAATGTTTTATAAAAGATTTTATCAAAGTTCTTTGAAAATGTAGGTAATACCGGCCTGAGTCATCTATTTTCATATGTGTAAGTGTGGGCCTTTCGCTTAAAAAATATAACTACGAATCGTTGTTAATGTCGGTGTCCTAGGTAAGTAATAGTACCTATTTCTTGCACATAATAAATTAATTTTTGCTCTATTGATTGGCCAATTATCTGTTATTGAATAGAAAGCGCAGCTCAAGTGGAAGCGCTATTTCTATAATATTGGATATACTGACAAAGGCTTTTGGTTTAGGCCGCTTAGAGAGGGCAAAATCAAGAAAAAAAATCCAAGAGGGGGCAAATCAGGAAAAAAATTGTATACAGAGGACCCGATTGTAACGAACGTCAACGTTAGGACTTATCTCGAAAAATAAACAAAATACACTATATAAGTTATAGGCTATTCTGACCAAAATGTATACCTACCTAAAAATATTGTATGTTTCCACAGATGACACGAATGACTTTCTATCGTAAAAAAATCATTTCATCATCTTAAAAACAATGTAAATTTTCTGGCTATGGCCTTGACGGCAGCTTTAGCTTACCATTTTAAAACTTTAAAATTATGCCGGGACGCTTAAATTATATCTAATTTGTGATATATTTGCGATGTGATATCGACAGCAACAGAAGCGAAGAGCGAAATTTAAATTATAAAAACTACAATAATTATGAACCTATAAAGGCTACATAGAAACAAACCAGTTGTTGACAATGAAAATCTTAAATTAACAATTCGTTATTCGGCCGTTCTTATACATACCTAATTGCCACCCTGTATGTATTGACACCTACACACGATATATTGTAAGAGAAATTTGGATGATCTTGAAGCTGGCCGGATGCTAACTACGTAGACCATCACAAAACCGAACCCAACTATGTAACTTCGGAAGATAAGTAGATTATTTCATTACTTTATTATTCGGCCGTTCTTATACATACCTAATTGCCACCCTGTATGTATTGACACCTACACACGATATATTGTAAGAGAAATTTGGATGAACTTGAAGCTGGCCGGATGCCAACTACGTAGACCATCACAAAACCGAACCCAACTATGTAACTTCGGAAGATAAGTAGATTATTTCATTACTTTTCAATGTTAAAGGGATGTAGCTCTTTAGACATGCATTGTGGTTCATTTCAACTTTAACCTGACTATAGGTATATATAAAAAAATGTTGATTAGCATTTTTGGGTTTACTGAAAAGAAGTTGAGTGTTTTTTAAATAGAACACACTGTACCAGTGGCGTAGTGGCGGATATGATGCAATCTGCCACAGTTTTACGAGTTTTTACAAGTGGCCCTACTGATGTTCACGATCTGGTGTCAGCCCTAAGCGGGTGACACCCGGTCACGGCCTCTCTAGCTACGCCACTGTCCTGTATAATTTTATTTTTTTTGGATTACTCCTGGTAAAATTTTCCAAAGCGATGTAGAAGGTTTTAAGTTCATAAGTTTGAAGGTTTTTGAGATATTTGAGTTTTTGTTATAATAAATAAATTTGAATAATTCCCGAGTAAATTAATATTTAATGCTTAAAAATAATGCAATAACATAAGTTTTATAACATAAACATAAAATCTTAAATTTTTAAAACAGCGAGGCAATGTCCCACTCAGTTATAAAAGGCGAGAACAGAAATTCTTTAGATATCGGGAGTTATTGTTATAAACTTGAGGAAATTTGACCACATATCAAGTAAATATACCTAACCAAATCGGGTGGCTTAGGATGCCTGATCTTTTCTATTACCACCTTGCCAGTTTTATTCAAAAGCTATTAATAACATCTAAACCCCTTTACTTAAGAGAAAATCTTATTTTTCGTAGAGAAGTAGGTACATGAAAGAAATGTCAGCGATAGCAATTTTTTGTCCATTCCTCATCATAGTACCTACTGCCATGTTTCAACGGTCATTTTCATATAATGCGGTGGTCATTTATAATTCACTGCGCAACAAACTCGAAGATTTTCAACCTAAAACTTTTTCGAAAAATGTTAAAATGCTGCTGCTCGCGTCATTATGATATAATTCCAGTTATCCCTCTTTTTCGTCTCCTGTCACTGCTTTAACATGTATGTATATATATAAATACTTTAGGTTTTAGCATAAGCGTTAATGTTAGGAATGTATAGTTAGTATCTTCTGTACACATAAGAAGTGGTTCCATGGTTAGGTATAAGAGTAGCATTAGCTAAATTTCTCCATGTTGAACCAATCTGTAAACTCTCATTAAATAAATGCAAGTTAAATAAATAAAATAAAAAGATAAATTGTATGGCTTAGACTAGTTTACGGAAAAGTTTGGGCGGAATTTGTGGTGATCGTTTTGTAGTTCCTTTCTTTATTCACGGCAACCTTGATTGCTATCCAAGGCGTCAAGATAATCTGGTTGCAACCAGCACCTACAGTTGCTGGAAGACCAAATCATTCCATTCCATTCTAATAATATGGTTTCAGCAGGATGATGCACCCTCTCATTATTAATTGACGTAGTGTCTTGATGAAATGTTTTAACTTTATGACCTTAAAATGTCATATCACTTTCGAAGATCTTAATAAGCGTAGGTCATTCAGAAAACCAAAACCATACACAGTCTTCTATTAAAAAAAAAAAGATTGTAACGTTATAACCCAAAAAGTATGTCATCACAAAATTCTTTCACTAGCTTAAAACATGCGCCTGATTAAGGTTGCAGAATCATTTTTCCATATATTTGTACCTACTTTAATAGCACAGAGATATGTAAAAATGGCTCATACAAAAATGAACATCTTGGCACATTTTCCGGTAATCATCTAATAGCTATTTTATTGAAATCGTTATTTTTAACCTCTTACTACAATCGCTGTGTAAGCCAAACAAACCGTGAAAAGAAAACAAAATCACTTCAGTCACGTACGCCAGATTAATTCGACAACGATAACATACAGCACACAAAACGTTATTATCGAGGCCAAGGCGTACAATACGTCGCATAGCAACAACGGCAGTCACTCGCTATCAGCAAAATAACACCATTAAACAGCAAGGTCATGAGCCTCGGCATCCGGAGAACATAAAGTGGTAGAACCGAAGAGGTGGACTGGGGCGATAAATGGTGTGAGGCTTTATTCCATCGATTCAGTGTGAGGGCGTGCCGTTGGCTCGCTTCTAAGGCCGCATTGGACGGTTTTAGTTTGGTGGGAGAATTGCGAATCCGCCCTTGGAAACGCCTTCTCGGTTCTATGCTAAGCCAGACATTTGCCCTATTTACATATATAAAGTATAATTCAAAGCTTACTGTGACTATAAAGATAAATAATACCACAAGACACAGAAACAAGAAATGTATAATCAATATTGTAATCATGTCAAATAAAAACAATGAAGGTAGGTAGGTAGGTACTATGAGACTTATATTTTTCACTTCCATTTCAGATACCTACCTACCTATAGTGTTGATAAAATTTAAATACATATCCTGCAATAAATTTTCTTCTTGAGATTTTCTTGAGTTCTTATTTAAAACGTAGAATTAGCTACTGAAAAATATCTTATAGTTAGATATTTAGGTATCTATGTATCTAAGTATAGGTACACTGCACTTAGCCTGTTAGAAAGATCAGAAGGTTTTGAGCACAAATTTCAGTAGAAAACTTAGATTTTCTGAATTAAAATCAAATATTTACAACTGCTTGATAGGTAAGTATTCATTTTCTGAAATATACGAGATCTCTGATATCCTGATAAAGAGGTACTTGATCTTTCATAATTAAACGTTCTGATTGACAAAGAAAGGACAAGAACTTTTGAGATAATTGCAGACAGACTAGGGCAATGAATAAAATAGTAGACAGAGTAAATCCGATAGATTTGCCCAATTTTTTTTATTTTGCTAACGAAGCAAGTAAAACGCATATGATTTTCTGCGTGCGTTAACTTTGGTCATTTAGTTAATCATCTCGCACTGATTTTTATAGAATACCTAGTGAATAAATAAAAGGTATATTTTGAGCTGAAAATAAAATTGCCTAAAGTGATAGAAGCCTCGAGTTCGGTATTTGTGCCCTGGATCTAATTTATTTGGAGGGGATAAATGCCCTTTACAAGAAAATAAAGTTAGAATATACCTACTTAGGTATACCTAAGTCTTTAATTAACATTATTAATATTTGCCATTATCCTTTGCTAGGTATTTGTATCATTGTCAGAAAAATGAGCAAATCTTTATCCTGAAATTTCCTTGCCACAAGATGCTCACACAACGATTTTATAAATAGCATAGTATTTATACAGGTAGTTTTACCTATAGGTAGGTAGGTATATAAAATCTTTTGAACCAGTAGCTACAGGAACCGCCCAATTGAACCCTTTTGATTAACCCGACTGTAGGCAGAAAATTACCTACTACATTGCAGTATGCTACGATCACTAATGTCTCACCTTTTATAGAATGGATCTCGTTCTTTTAATACCTAGGTAGTTAGAATTTAATGCCTTGTTGTCCATTTGAACCCCAGTCACGTCCATGTTAAACATTCAGTCATAAAAACTTGGGTCACGGATCTTCATCCTGTCTAATAGATAAAAATAGGATTTCTCTCCACAAAACAGTAGGCAATTTTCTCTCTACTTTAAAATAATATTTTATTTTCACCTCTTCCGCAAATTCTTAGGACAAGACCAGTTTTTCTGTCAGGAGGACTTAGTTGGTTCTATTTTGTAAATATTAATGACCAGCTGACGATCGTTTTCCGATAAAAGAGTTGATTTCCTAAAAAATTGAAGATAGGCCGTCATGTAGGTACCTACCTATATAAAAAACTGCCCAATTCTAAGCAATATTTTTATAAATACGAAAATGCAATCATAAAAGAACGTAGGTACTTACTTAATGTATTTTTGCTATATCCCAAAACATATCTGGGCACAAAGCCATTTTCACAGGGATAGATGCCTTCTGAAGGCATCATTGGAAAATAGTTTTGTGTCCGAAAAAATATGAAAAATAATCTACATCACTGGCTACTATGTGACACATTAGTGTTACTAGTGCTCCTACAAACAACCGCAAGCGCAATCGCTTTCTGGCAAACTGAAGAAAGGAAGGGATGCTTTCATATTATATACCTAAGGCATTCTTTTGTTCTCGCGTCTTACCGCGAGTCACACTAAGTTTAGGCATATAAATTGGTACTTCAGAGTCTATATGTCCAAACACTGAAACAACAATCTTATTTCAGGTATCGACCTGAGTAGAATAAGTTTCAATATAATATCTATTAAGTACCTATAAAGGGTGTGGTAGGTACCTAGGTATAATTCTATAATAGTACATATTCAGAATAATGATAAATAGATAAAAGAGTCGAACGCAAACTGCAAGCAGTGGAAGCTGTTGAAATAAGTAGATGCTATATGAAGCTGTAAAGTTTTGAAACTAACTAACAAATTATCTAAAATGGAATGAATATGGAAGACGGCAGAATAGAAAGAAAATAGGCTAACCTGGTACAAAAATACCGTACTGTACCTACCTATACATGGCAAATGAGAAATGATACCTGCAGAAAGACTAAAAATTAAAATAAACATGGAAGCAAGAAGTGAATGGAATGGACAACAGACAACAAACGAAGCGGCAAAATAAACCGAAACCTACTTATTTGAGATTTTAAGAAGTTGAGTGACTCGTACCAAAATTTCTTTCAGAGATTTTAGTTAAATTATGAATTATTTCGTGTGATTTCTATTTCGAGTCCCTGTGAGCTAGTTTTCCCTGAAACTCCTAAATGTCGAATTCATTCGAGATTACAATCAGTTGAGGGGAGCGCAACTGATGAAGGTTATCGACTAGAAACAATATAACTACTGTCTTGCGTTCAATGGACTGAAAAATATCGAAAAAATTATAGATATATACTTATATCTGATTCACTATTATCAAAAATTAACAGAAAGACTTTGGGTGTTTCAAAATTCGACAGTCTAGCATACCACCCCAGGTCAAGAACAAAGAATTTGATGACACTGAGGGCTACCAGTGCTGAGATACGGTTGTGAAACTTGGACTCTCAAAACAGTTATTACATGAAAATTCAAGTCGAAGAGATCTATGGAGACTGACAATTGAATAACTAGGATATATCGAAAATGAATAGAGTTGGTAAATAAAAGGTAAAAATTAGTGAAATGGCAATAGGCAGTACTTTTGGTATGACGACAGGGCAATAAGTAGTTTTAACATTAAATATATAAATCCATTTAAGGAACTTTTCGTTTTTCTTTGGGAACAGGACGGCTTGAATGTTGGGTAAGACACCACCCTGTGCAATTGTTACGCCAGACAACAATTTATTCAATTCTTCGTTGTTTCTGATGGCGAGTTGTAAATGTTTCGGAATAAAACGGGTATTCTTGTTATCACGTGCAGCATTACCGGCCAACTCCAAAACTTCAGCAGCCAAATATTTCACAACAGCTGCTAAATATACTGGTGCACCGGCGCCGACGCGTTCGACATTTCCTTTCATCAATAAAGGATGAATACGGCCTACCGGAAACTGTAAACCGGCACAGCTGGATCGTGATTTTGTCCTCCCTTTAACTTTGCCACGTTTACCACGACCAGACATACGAATTAAACACCAAAAAACTAGACAATGCGATATTGAAGACAACTTACTGCTTCGAGTGTGCGATTCGATATGAGCCAATCTCCGTGGTTTCAATTATAACATTTTTACTCTCACTTTAAACGTTTTTATTTAACCCTAAATAAAATCACAATTTACTTATAGGTACACCAATGACTAATATCAAAACAGATGTGTTAACCGCTGCCATCCACTAGGTATTAAATATCCTTACTCGATCGAGAATTTGCTTGTCGCTTCTCGTTTGCCATTGTATATTTCGGGATTGGACAACCCTAGTGTTGCAATCTGACAACTGACAGCTCTATCGTAAAGTTTGACATTTTTGAGGTTATACGTACTCAGAACGTTTCGACATACGAGCGCTATGTGTTGTTTACAGTAACTTAAAGGATGCATCTCGGCCAAAAAATGCAATTAAATCGTGAACATTTTCGTTCGATTATTTTTTACAACTTTCGACGTGGATTAAGTCAGCAAGAGTGCATGGATGAACTTAATTTAATTTTTGGCGATGAAACTCCATCAAGGACCACTGTTTATCGACGGTATGGTGAATTCAATCGAGGTCGTAGTTCACTCCAAGACGAATTTCGTGAAAGTCGTCCAAAAACAGCTGTTGTTCCAGAAACCATTGATGCTGTGCGCGAACTGATATTGCAAGATCGTCATGTGACCTATCGTGAGATTGAGTCAACCTTACACATTAGTGGGACCAGCATACATTCAATATTGCATAAACATTTGAATGTCAAAAAAATTTGTTCGCGTTGGATCCCACACAATTTGTCAGTCGTTCAAAAAAAGGCTCGAAAGAAAAACTCAAAAAGTACGACCGCGGTGCTTCAAAACGTTTATGACATAATGACAGGTGATGAATCGTGAATTTACGCGTATGAGCCCGAAAGTAAACAGCAGTCGACTGTATGGGTGTTTCAAGATAAGCGGAATCCAACAAAAGTTGTTCGCACACGAAGCACTTCCAAGCAAATGATCGCCTGTTTTTTCGGAAAAACTGGACATGTCGCAACCGTACCACTAGAACAACGCAGAACAGTCAATTCTGAGTGGTACACAACCATTTGTTTGCCAATTGTCTTCCAAGAAATGAGGAAAACCAACCGCCGAAGACAGATCACTCTTCACCACGACAATGCGAGCTCTCACACATCGGCTCAAACAACTGCATTTTTGACCACTCAAAACATCGATTTGATGAGTCATCCGCCGTATAGTCCTGACTTGTCACCAAATGACTCCTTTTTATTCCCGTACGTAAAAAACAAACTGAGAGGTCAACGTTTTTCGACGCCTGAAGAAGCGGTTGCTGCGTTCAGAATGCATGTTTTGGAGATACCTAAAAGAGTGGAAAAAGTGCTTCGACAATTGGTTCAAGCGCATGCAAAAGTGTATAGATCTTCATGGGGAATATTTTGAAAAACAATAAAGCGGTTTTCGATGATTAATACCTATTTGTTTTTGTTCTCTAATCCCGAAATATAAAAGGCAGCCCTCGTATGGTATGCGTCTCCGGAATGTACCAGTCGGCCTTCAATCGAATTGTTTAGGAGTCCCATTCTTGTAGCTGGTTTTTACCCTATTCCCAATTTTTACTTTTTATTTAGGATGATTAATTTCTCGAAGGTTTCTTAATTTTTGGAAGCGTATAATGAATGTCAATAATAATATTGTAATGTTTTTATTTTCACACTCGGGTTCAGTTCATGGATTTATTTAAAAACACAGTCCAACTCACTATAATTTATTTCCACTACTTTAACACAATTTATATTCACCGAACTATTTACAATTTATCTCTATTTAAATATACGACCGTCGAATACTGACTGAATCCATCGCCAGATGTCCGTATTTATATATTTCTCTCGGAATTATTGTGACAAGTCAACGAACCATCGGGAAACTTCTTTCATGTGTTGTGGAAGCTTCAAAGGAATTCCCATTGACGCGGTCGGCCTCGGTTCGATAGACAAACAATATTTCCGCTTCCCAGAAATATCGAAGGAATGTTGCTTCCACAAAGCGGATTGCACCAGCTATCGGATGAATTCTCGTAACAACATAAAGGGTGTAAACGATATGAATTTAAATGTTTTGAGGAATAACAGTTCAGGTGAAAATAAAAATCAAAAAGGTTTTTGAAACTTCAAGTATAGCTACTAAAGAGAGGATTTACTAATCACTTTAACATTCACAAACCACTTTTTTATAATTAAAAATAAATCGAATCCACGCAAAAATCTAACTGAAAAGATTTTACAACGTTGTGATCAATCACATGTTCCTTCCCAGCGAACACTTATAACGTCTATATTCGTAGTTTTCTGTTTGTCTCGTTTACATTCTTGTTTCATGAAACGTTTATTTACCGTGAAAATGCTACATTTGTGAATTAAATCGTGCAGTTTGATGTAGCTTTTGTGTTGAAAATAATAACTTTGGAATTTATGTATTAGGTAGATAAGTAGATATTTAGATTTGTTTACTCGAAAGGTTTGAAGTTTACTAATGTGTTTCTGAATAATTAAGGTTAAAAGTTAAATTAGATCGATTTATCTTAGATTGTACCTAGGTAGATATGTACCATTTTATCCCTATGTCTTAAAAAAATTCTGGAATTTATCATAAAAAAAAGAATCTTCAATCATTTCGGAGTTAATTAGTTAGGTAATACATTTTAAAATAGTAAGGTAGCTGAGAAGGGAATACCAGAATAACTCAATAAGTATCTAGGTTTAGAGAAAACAAAGCTGTCAGATTTGCAAGTGTTTTGGAATTGTGAAGTAAGTTTCTGCAAACGGTTATACCTACAATGTTAGTTAGCTATTAAAAAATATACATATTGAAAACCGAGAGTTTTTTCTTGGAAACTGGTATCATTAGGCTTTTTTAAACATTCCGATGCTCTGTACATTTCGTATATATCTAGATACGAATATCTATTATTTTGTGGGTTTCGTTGTTTAGGTTTTTGATTGCCTCAATTGGTTCCCCTTCAATTTACCTATTCCTGCGGATTTATTATTCTTTACGGTTTCAATACTTTTTTAACCGACTTCCAAAAACGACCTGGGCAATTTTGATGATTTAAACGGCATTGCATTAGGGAATGAAAAGTACTATATAATTTTCTATAACGTGAGATTTACGGTTTTCCAGAAAATCAGAAAATACAGTAATTGAGGGACTTTTCAATTAATCTACACTATTTTCTCTACAACGGCTGGACAAATTTGAATACTTCAAATTGTATTCTACAAAGATATGTTCCAGCTTGATTCGGTATAATTTTCTCTAACGTAAAATATACCGCTTTCTTTGAAAATCGGATAAATATGTGCAAAAAACGGTAAACATCAATGTACCTGTCAAATTTTCATCATAAATATCTAGCTTAAATGTCAAGATATGCCATGAAAGAAGTATATCGTACAGAGTGTTTGTAACGGTTTTCATTTTATAGGGCTTATAAATGAGTGAAATGGCACATAATCTTCCATTGGTGTATAAAAAAGGAAAAGTGTTAGGTGTGTGTGTATGCGTGCTTCGAAATTCAAGCAGCAAGCAATATGCGCAGTTGAAATATTGGGCGAAGTAAATTTACATTTAGACAGCTGACAGCTGGGTTCAAAAAACTTACAAATAAATGTGATATTGGGTGGTACATAAGCAGTTCCATATATAGGACGGTTGAAATTAGTGATGTGCCAGATATCTGTATCCGTATCCGCGGATATCCGAGGGAGAAGAAAAATCCCTATCCGTATCCATTAGTTTTTGACGGATCTTTTACCTTATTAATATTTAATTCATAGATAAAATTTTAAATAGAGGTGATTAGTAGACATCGAATTATATGCACTACCAAAATGTCAAAATACGCATGAAAATATGCACTAAAAAAGGGTAAAATATGCATACAATAAGCACAATCAAAAACATTTACAATTAGAACTTACGTTTATTATTAGTATCATTGTCACATTATAATAAAAAATAGAATATATATGAATATTTTTTTAATATAATATTTAAAAAACTATGAGTTATTATTACGTAAATAATAAACTTATTTATTATAATTGTTGTGACAGTAAACAATAATATATTTTCCTAGGTTTTCTGCACCAAACTTGTGACGTTTGTCACTTAATATTAATTTATAGGCTGAAAATGACCTTTCAACATCAACTGACGTTACCGGAAAGAACTTAAAATTTGGCGCCATTTCTGCAGATACTTCTTCAGGCAGAGTTTGACCGGTGCCGTTGAAAAACGCGTCAACTTTCTTTATGCCTTCAAAACCGGCGTTTTTGTACAAAACTGCATTAATTTGCCACGAACATTTTGCGACAGTGAACTCGGATGGGCGTTACTCTGTTCAATCATTTTTTCTATTATTTCCAAGGTCTGGCACAGAGGAAAGTTTTTAGTTTCTATTTTCTCAATTGCATCGGGTATATTGCCGAAATGTGTTGCAATAATAGCAATATTTTTTTTATTGAAGGATCCTCAAATACCAGCTGGCTTGAATCGATTGGCGTTTGATCTGTCAAATTTTCCAACTACTTCTTTTATAACTTCGAAATTTCCAGCATAAAACAATACGGCTTTCAACCAAGTGCCACACCGTGTTAATATCGGTTCTGGGGGTAGTGCTACGTTTGGTAGTTGCTCTTTACATGCTTGTACTCGCGATGGTGCTTTTAAAAACACGTTTTTGTAGAAGAAATCAATTTATTGACTATCCCAATCTCGTTTCTAATCTTTTCCGCAACTCGATGTAATCCGTGGGCTAGGCAGGTGATATGAAGCAATTTCGGGTAGGTAGAATACTTTCAGAGCTTGACCAGCTTTTACCATATAAGGCGAAGCGTCAGAAACAAAAACTCATCAATAGAAGAATCAGGAAATAGTGATCTGATGGAATCGTTTATGAACCGGGCGATATAGTTTAATGGTTTATTTGGTCTAGGACCTTGCAAGCAACCAATTAGATTCGCTATATATTGTCCTCTTGAATCTGTCGTTTCATCAACTGATGTCTATAGTAGATTGTTCGTGAGATCGGCGCGTATTTCACTAAGTACTTCGTCGTAGATAGTTGACAAGTAGTTTTTTTTTTCAAATTTTGGACTCTTCAGGAATTATTTGGGTTAGTGCAATACTTCTTAAGGAATTTTCGGCATACTTCGTTATTTAATTGGTGGAAAGGAATATTCCAAGCAACAAATAACTCACTTAAATCCTTATTGATTTTTTTTTAAGTATCCGAATTAGTCGAAATATGGGGCAGTAGTTCTTGTTGACTTCTTGTGGGTTTCTGTCTTGCAGCTAAATGGGAAACAGTACTTACATCGATTCGAGTGTGCGAGGCGGGCGTGGTGACTACATAATACAACATGCCAAACAGGTGCACTATTGAAATAAGCACTATAAATGACGAAGTACTAAAATATGCAATAACGCTATAAAAAATGAATTATATATATATATAATCCGATGTCTAGTGATTAGGTAACAATGAAAAACTGTTAAATTCCATTCAGATTATTTTTTATAATCATATTTGGCACCTTTATATTGCAAACATTTATCGTAGTGAAGTGAGTACCATACTCATAATATATAACTCAAAGGTACGAAATCAACTATCTTTATAATGAGATCTATCGCACATCTTGGTAATAAGCTTATTAATATGATGATATATTTAAACATTTATTATAGGAAGTTTTAATAAAATATTATTTAAAATATCTTTATGAGATAAATTGGGTTAAATCTTCGTGTTAATCTTAATAAAATAATGAAACATTTAAGTTTATAGATCACTTTTACAATGAGAAAATAAGCCAAAACTTAAATTTTCGAAATATTTTAAATTCTAATTACGTAAATTAATAACTTCGTGACACATAAAGCGTTGACATTAGATTCAATCGTCACGATAGTGAGAAAATGTGGAGGACCCTCAAACAAATTGTAAATAAGAACACACAAACTATTAATTATACGTGTATAAATATTGAAAATGGTAATGTAGAGAACTTATTAAATAACTTTTTTATAAATAGTGTGGAGGATATTGTAACAAGCATTCCTTTACCAGATATTGAATTTAAGGAAGAAAAAATTGAAGTGAATACCAAGTTTACAGATTTTAAAAAAATTTCGTTAAATAAGTTAAAGAAAACAATAAATAATTTAAAAAATAAGTCTTCGGGGGACACTGTGATGTCGGTAAATACGCTAAAAAAGTTATTTGAGGTTATTGGGTATCCCTTATTAAATATAATAAATACATCACTGGAAACTGGTATAGTGCCTACAGCTTTAAAATGTAGTGTTATCATACCGGTGCCAAAAGTTACTCATCCTAAGCAACCAGAGGAACTACGACCAATAAATCTACTTCCCATTGTTTTAAAAGTTCTAGAAGTGTTGGTGCATGAGCAATTGATTCTATACTTAGAACAGAATCAAATATTCTATGTGGGTCAATCTGGATTCCGAAGAAAACATTCCTGTGAAAGTGCGTGTCAGTTTGTGATGTCACAGTGGAAAAAGCAAATAGATGTAGGTAACATTGTTGTAAGTGTTTTCATTGATTTAAAAAGGGCTTTTGAGACAATAGACAGCAAAAAATTGATAAACGTTTGTAGAGTATATGGAATAGAGGGGACGGTTCTTAAATGGTTAGAAAATTACTTGAGTAATAGATATCAAACTACTAAAGTAGATAATAAAATATCACACAAAATTTAGGTTAAATATGGTGTACCACAGGGAAGTGTCCTGGGCCCTCTACTTTTTATACTCTACATAAACGATATAAATAAATATATTTGTAATAGTTTTGTTAATTTGTATGCGGATGATACCGTGGTATCTTTAGCAGGAAGAAACTTTTTACAAGTAGTGCAAACAATAAATAAAGACCTAGACATTTTAAAAAATTGGCTAAGGTTTAAAAAATTAAAACTTAATCCTAATAAAACAAAATGTATGATTTTCGGAACAAGACATAACTGTAAAACATTTGATGAGGGAAACTTTGAAATAAAGATGGATAGTGAAGTTATAGAACAAGTTAAAGAAATAAAATATCTTGGAATTGTGCTAGATCCACAATTAAACCTAAATGTTCATGTAGATTATATGTGTAAAAAACTAGGTAAGAAAATTGGATAGTTTGGGAGAATAGGATACAAATTGTCCGATTGGTCGAGGCGTATAATTTATAATGCAATAATATATCCCCAGTTTACTTATTGTATCTCCTTACTGATGTACTGCAATAATCAGGAAATAAATAAAATGCAAATATTGCAAAATAGAGCTATGCGTGTACTGTTAAAATGCAATCGGTATACGAGTATAAGGGATATGTTATCTAGACTAAAATTTCTTAATATTAAACAAATGGTTGAAGAAGCAAATTTGATATTTATATATAAAATCAAAAACGGTTTAATTCCTCAGTTTCTGACAGGTTTTTTGATAAAAAGATCGGACATGATAACTTATAATTTAAGAACAGGGGACCAGTATTTTATAGGGAGGTTTCACACTAATGTGTTAGAAAAAACATTGTTTGTGCAAGGGTTAGGGGTATACAATTCTCTTCCAGAAATTATTAAAACATCCCATAATGTAAATATTTTTAGGAATAAATTGAGAAATATGTATTTTAATTTAATTTAAATGTTTTGTATACACTTGTTAAATATGTAATATGTAAAAAAGATGTTATATCCTAGCTTAAAGCTAAAATAAAGCATTTATTTATTTATTTATTTATTTATTTAAAACACAGTGACAATTAGAGAAACTTAAAAAAGTTAAAAGTCATAATTAAAATTAAGTAATGGTAAATTGTATTTCAAAAGAGCAACTTGGCAGCTTTGTTCCCCAAAAGGAGGTTACGATGTGGCTCATAAACAATTCCTCCTGCATTAAAAAATTGCTCGCTTATAACGCTTTTCGCCGATGATGATAAATATGTGCGAGCGAAGTGACTGAGACCTCCAAGAGACTACTTTTCCAGTCTATAACTATCATACTTTAATGTCTTTGGTTATGAAAGTTAACTCTTATAGAGGTCAATAACTTTTGTTCATAACAGATTGTCTCTTTCCAAAGGTTTAGGTGCAATATTTACCGCAATTTACTCTAAAAATGTTAAGATTCGTATCCGTGTCCGTATCCGCGGATCTGGGGACCAAATATCCGTATTCAGATCCGTATGCGCGGATATACAATTTTATTGATCCGGCACATCACTAGTTGAAATAAAAGATGTAATGGAATTAAAGTTATACAGGGTGGTTTAAAGTATGTTGTATTAAAAAACTTTAAAAAAATGGTTAAATAAGCATATGCTTTAAGGATATTCGAGGTATAGGGTGGAAAGTTCAAAGAATGTTAGAAGCAGTTGCATATACAGGATAATTCAAATATAAGCTGGAGTGGAACTATAGTTATACAAGGTGGTTAAAAAATGTTATACATTGTGGACCATAAGTAGTTGCTTATATTTGACTTATGGGGGAAGTAAAATGATAAGTATACCGGGTGATTTAAACAATAGAAAAATAGAAGTCAATAGGATCAATACTTATACAGGGTGGTTGCAACCTCTTGTAGTGTTGAATTATAGTTGTTACAGGTTGATTCAGAAAATGAAAGGCAAATAATTTATATTGGGTGATCAATACACAGAAACATATACAGGGTGGTTGCAATGTAGGATGAATTAGAGTTACACTTATAGAAAGTGGTCCAAATAATAAAACATAATAAAAAGTAAAAATATGTGGGTAATGTAGAATAAAATACAATTTAGAGAGAGAGGGGGGGGGGGAGAAGAGACTACGCTACGCTAAAATAATCAATAGAATTGTACCTTAAACCAGATAAAAAAAGAATATATACCAGAAAACACTTATTGATTGGCACACGGTTTCTGAACGGTATTTATTTTAAGCCAGTTGGTTCTTTTTTAAAAATAAATTATTTCATACTCTGCCCAAATTAATTATAGCTGTTATTAATAAATACCTACTGTCAATTCTAGCATGACTTATCTACATCCCAAATTTGTTTTAGTAACTAGATAGGTACTATTAACCTTCTAAAAATGTTGCTTATCTAAACATGATTCCATTGTTTGTTTGTCATGGTTATTTATGATGCGAAAACACAATTCTAATCTTAGCAATCTAGTAAAAATGAATTTTTTTTCGCATTTTAAAACAAGTGTTGAAAGTGACTTTCACAATTTTCGTTAATTTCAAACACAGCGCGATATGAATAGTTTTTTATGTCGAGTTATTACGACACTTTCTAATAAATGCATACATTACAAAGTTGCGTGTTTATGAGTATACGACTTGAGGATTCATAAATTGAGTATTTAAATTAATTTCTATTTCTAGTGTACCTAATGCATTTTCATCAGTTTGCTATTAATTTCTTTTAGATGAATTTAATAGAATACGGAAATGTGCCAAGTATCGCTGTGCTTATTTTATACCGAATAAATTATTTAAAAAGTTTTTATTGTGATTTCATCACGTCTTGACAATTACAAGAGTATTAAAAATCTCTTGACAGGTGATGTCAATATGAAAATTTTAATGTGAAATGTAACACATAGCGATTACCTACTGCGTAACAGCAATGACATGGAAGGGATCAAGATCCGAAACCCTTGTGTGTTAATTTCCTAAGATCCTAGATGTCTATCTCTGAGGATAATTGTGGTATCTCTGGTTTTTATATTTTCTGAGTTCTTTGGGGATAACACCACATGTACTTGAAAGTCTGTATATTTCAAATAGTCCAAACGGTTCAAGGTCTAAATCAGACCCCGTTTTCAATTGTATAACTTAACACAATTGAACAAGAAAAATAAAATTTAATTGATAATGTCAAATTGCGATTTAATAAATTTGTTTTACTCCTTGATGATAACAACTTAGAGTTGTTGAAACGGCGTTGAGTGTTTAAAATAAAGGTTTGGTGTTAGGGTGCAAAACTGTGTTTTTACATTTGTGACACACCAAAGGTTCCACAGCATTTCCATTACGTATTATATGTTAATTGGATATTATATGTAAATTGCTCCCTGTTCCTTACACAGAAAACTAATTTGTATTGATATTTCTAGATCAAGCAAGTGTGGTCGGAACGAAGTGTCGAAACAAATGAAATTAAAATGTTTGCATTTCATTACCATACTCATCTATTTCATGTTTTCATATGAGTCCGTGTGGGTCTCCGTTAAGGAGCTTCCCTTCAAAAAACCTTTGGCTATACAAGAATTTTCCCTATTGTGGCACGTCCTAGTTTAGCCTAATATTTACTTTAATAACTGATATTTAAAGAAGAACCTACTTTAACGTAAAATAAAATCAGTTTAAAAACCGTCTAACAGCAAGCTCTATTTTCTCTGACATATCCTTTTTTAAGTAATTTCGAAAAGATTGTTGAGGAGGTCTTGAATTATTTTGTCTATTCATTGGGTTTTCTCTCCTCCATTTTTTTTTCCTGTAGCAGATAAGTATTTAAAAATTGTATATGTAGAACAAAGTGTAGTAAGGCAATTTCGTAAAATTGCCCGGATTACTGGCTGTCTGTACAGAGATTCTTCCTCACAGTTTTTCTGAGAGAAAGAGATGTCTATAAAATGATCAACCAGTATTCCTGTATATAAGTAATGTATTGTATATTGTGTAATACTTATCTGTGTATGGAGACGTTTCAACTCCGAGTCTGGAGTCGTTGTCAATCGTTTAGTGTTGTTTTCGAGGTTTTTTTCTAAAAAATTTTCGCTTTGATTTTGAATTTGTTGTTTGTCAAAAAATTTGACACTGACAATTTGTCGTTTAGCGATCACTTGACTCTGAGGTTACCGTTTTTTTGTTCTGTTAGCAGTAAATTCTTCCAGTCCAAATGAAGGTCGGCTGAAGGTGCTCCGATTTCAGTGTTGTTTATCATCATACAGCTGGCTTCTTTAAGTTTTCTCTTATTTACATTTTCTTCTTTCAACAAAATCTTTGTTTTATCCCAGTCTATCCTATGGCTGCCGGTGCTCGTTAATACATGTATTATTAGGATAGACTGGGATAAAACAAAGATTTTGTTGAAAGAAGAAAATTTAAATAAGAGAAAACTTAAAGAAGCCAGCTGTATGATGATAAACAACACTGAAATCGGAGCACCTTCAGCCGACCTTCATTTGGAGTGGAAGAATTTACTGCTAACAGAACAAAAAAACGGTAACCTCAGAGTCAAGTGATCGCCAAACGACAAATTGTGAGTGTCAAATTTTTTGACAAACAACAAATTCAAAATCAAAGCGAAATTTTTTTAGAAAAAACCTCGAAAACAACACTAAACGATTGACAACGACTCCAGACTCGGAGTTGAAACGTCTCCATACACAGATAAGTATTACACAATATACAATACTGGTTGATTATTTTATAGACATCTCTTTCTCTCAGAAAAACTGTGAGGAAGAATCTCTGTACAGACAGCCAGTAATCCGGGCAATTTTACGAAATTGCCTTACTACACTTTGTTCTACATATGCAATTTTTAAATACTTATCTGTTTCAGGAAAAAAAAATGGAGGAGAGAAAACCCAATGAATAGACAAAATATATCCTTTTTTATCTGATTTAATAGGTACAATTCTCTTGTTTAGTTTAGTATATTCTTATATATTTCTCTCTCTCCCTCTCTCTCTCTCTCTAATTTTTATTCTTTTTCTATATTTTCCACATATTTTTTAACTTTTTTCTATTTACTTTTACTTTGTTTTACTATTTGGACCACTTTCTATAAGTGTAATTCTAATTCACCCTATATGGCAACCACCCTGAATATGTATATGTATTTTTGCGTATTGGTCACCCAATATAACTTATTTATCTAAACCACCCTTTACAACTATAATTCATCTCCACACGATTTTCCAATTACCCTGATATTTTTAAAACTACCCTGTATAAGTACAAATCTCCACCCCATTGACTGTTTCTATTTTTATATAGTTTCAATCACCCTGTATACCGATAATTTTACTTCGCCCCATATGTAAAGTAGCCTAAATATGCAACTGCTCATAGTCTACCCTATATAACAAAAGTTGTCACATTTTTTAACCATATTGTATAACTATAATTTTGCTCTACCCTTTATATCAACCACCGGGTATACGCAACTACTTATAATTTTTTTACACCCAACTCTTTAATTATACACCGCTAGAGAAATCAAATATTCTAACTGCTTATGCTGATATAACAAATTTTTGAAACATCTTGAATAACTATAATTCTACTTCACCCTTATTTCAATCACCTGGTATAAGCAAATACTTATGTTCCACACTATGAAATATTTGATCAACCACTCCGTGTAACTATAATTCTAATCAGCTTATATTTTAACCATCCAGTATATGCAACTGCTAATATTTTTTGAATCCTTCTGTATAACTGTAATTATACTGCGCCCTGTCATGCAAATATCCTTACTGTAGATGCTTATTTGTCAATTTTTTAACGTTTTTTAATCGTTTTTTAATGTACGCAACTACTTATGTGCCACCCAATACAAAATTTTTTGAACCACCGTGTATAACTATATTTCTATTCCACCTTATATTTCAACCATTCTATATGTGCAACTGCTTTGTTTGTATGATTTTTTAAATCCATCTGTATACCATTGCTTGCTGCTTGAATTTCGATGTACGCACACACATACACCTACAACCGTGTACCGTATAGAAAAGATTTTTCTTTTCAATACACTAGTGGAATATTTTCTAATATTTCACTTGACTGTGAGTCTCGTAAAAGATTTTTTTTTTCAAAAAGAAACTGCCTTCAAATGAATCAAAATGAAAACCGTCACAAACACCCTATACGATATACTTTTATGACAAATCGTGACTTTTAAACTAGAGATTTATGTAGAAAATTTGACATCTACATTGATGTTTACCGTTTTTTGCAATTTTTTTCCGATTTTCTAAAAAAGGTAGGTTTAACGTTATAGAAAAGATTCATTGTAATTCACTGAGGTGTAGTAACTTAATTACTGAGCCTACATAAAAAAAGATGTCGACGAATTGATAATCTCCTCCTTTCTGGAAGTTAGTTAAAAATAGCGTTGTATGAGAAGTTCTGTAAAAGTTGGCCTTCTCCCCTTTTCAAATACTCCTTTGGCTATTTATTTTTTAAACTCCAAGCTCTAGACGCAAACAGTAATATAAAAGCTATAAGATAAATTTAATGCTTTGTATTGATTTTAAGGAATAATTGAAGCTGCCGAATAAAACGTTTTAGTCGATACTTTGTTGGGCACGATTCTAGAGCGGCGCATCGACGAAAAGCCCCGGCAATAAAAACCATGATAGCGACGCATCATGAAGCGGCAAAAGCAAAGAAGAGAAGTTTTAAAACTTTTTCAACGTCATCGTCAGAAGTGTCTACGACCCACGCGTTCATTTTTCATCGTATCAAATAAATTTATCCTTTAAATCTCAATTCAGGCTCTCGGTCCGTAATCATTGCCACATTTTAATGAATGGGCTGCAGGAAGTACGTCGAGATAAAACGGTTGGTTTATCGTCCGAATGGAGGCGTACGTAGAAATGTGTAGATATAGTTTCGATTTTTTTTAAATGAACTGGCATTCAGTTTACAATAAGTCACATTGTAAACAATTTAAGGAATGTCTCACTAAGAATTAGTCTCTGAATAAAAATGTTCAAATTAATTTTTTATTAAAGCTTCTTACGAAATATGTGTCATATTATACTCGTTATCTCCCAGTGTCTGCTTCTCTTTCTTTGTTTTATTTTTAGTAACGACAGGGCCAGATTTACATAAGGGCACGTGGGGCACTGGCCCAGGGTCCCCACCTATTTGGGGCTTTATCAACTGTCGACCAAAATTTAAAAAAATATATTTGAAGAAAAAATCCAAAAAAGCAAAAATTGTAAATGAATGCCAAAATCCAAAAACAATATAAGAAACAAAGATAGAATATTTATGTTGTATGAATATTGATTTTGAAAAATTGTTAGTACGTTTTCGTACTATCAAGCGTGTGTATAAATTAAATTATTTTTTTTTAATGTGGGCATCTCTATTATTTATGACACTCAGAAATTCAGCAAGTGAACTGATCAGCGATCCCAAGAAAGTGGCAGATATATTTGCTGCAGAATTTTCTTATTCTTTTTCTGATGAACGTCAAATCAACCTAGTCAACAGCTCTGATCTTCCTGTGATCGAGTCAACAATTAACACCATCGAAATTACCGAAGAAAAAGTTCTTGCTGTTATTAGAGAAATTCGTTTGGATTGTAGCACAGAACCAGATAATATTAACCTTGTGTTTTTTCGAAGATGTGAAGAATCATTGCTTACCCCTTTAACTAATTTGTTGAAGCATTCTTTCGAAGAGTCTTGTGTTCCGACTGATTGGAAAAACTCAATAGTTGTTCCAAGTCACCAGTAACTATCGTTAGGTTAGTTTAAATTGTCTTCCATGCAAATGTTTGGAGAAACTAATTGTTAGGGATTTAACTGATTATTTCGCTAGGAATGGGATTTTAAGTGAGAGACAACACTGTTTTTTACCAAAACGTTCAATAATAACTAACAGTTGATGTGATTTATCTAGACTTTAGAAGAGCTTTTGATCAAGTCCCTCATAACCGGTTATTGTATAAACTTGAACAATATAATGTTCGGGGAAAATTGTTAGACTGGATTAAAGACTTTTTAACGTGTCGATCGGCTCGCGTTCGGGTGCACGGTAAACTGTCCGAATCATACGAAGTAATAAGTGGTGTTCCTCAAGGTTCAGTTCTCGGGCCTCTGCTGTTTAATGTGTTTGTCGCTGACCTGGCTTTGCTGTTTGGTTCAGATGCAGTGCTGTATGCGGACGACTCCAAATTTTTCAGCTAAGTAGTGATACTGCTAAGTTAGCACAGTGGTGCAGTGATTGGTGTCTTTACTTGAACTCCGACAAGTGTTCGGTATTGCACATTGGTTACAACAACCCAAATAATCATTACTTTATTAATAACACTCCAATAGTCCCTGTTATTACCCAAAGAGACCTTGGATTAATTGTTTCTAACGATTTGAAATGGTCTGCTCATATTTCCAAAGTAACAAAAAAAGCCACCTCTATGGCATACATAATTTCTTTGGTTTTTAAAAATATGTCTCCTACTTTGCTATGTAAAATATACAAAACCTATATACGTCCATCACTTGAATTTGCAGTTCTCGTATGGAATCCATATTTTGCTAAAGATATTCATCTACTTGAACAGACTCAACGTAGAATCACAAAACTGTGCCCTGCCCTTCGTAATAGTCCATACGAGGAACGCCTAGAGAAGTTGGGTTGGGTGATTTTATAAGTTTTGTCGACAATTGTTCATATCTAACCGAATCGTATCTACGTTCATGGAAGTCGCTGCCCTCAGTCTCCGCAATTGTGAATGCTACATCCATAAGTTCTTTTAAGAATTTATATGATCGATGTGTCACTACTATGCCCATAAAATTCAGCTAATTTTTCCTACTCAAATAGTATTCAATGTTGCAGTTTATTCGGCAATTATGCCGCCTACATTTTTTTCTCTGCGAGTAAAAGAATATTTTTCATCTAATAAATAATAATAATTTCCAAATCAAATTGTTTTTTAAATTAAAGTAAAATATTTCGAATTTTAAGCGAAACTGATTATGATATAAGTTTCCAATCCAGATCTTAAAATGATTTTTTTGTACACATGTAGATAATGTCCATACTTTTGTACAGAGTTATTCTATAACCAATTTCAAAAAACATTCTGGAATAACTCGAAAATTTATGTACGTAATTTTTTAAATTTTGTTTGGATTTTCACTTGAAAAATCTTTTTTGAATGCTATATATATATATATATATCCCTTAACTTTATTTATTTGGACGTATTTTATACAAGTATGTAAAAATTCATTTATATGTGTTTTGTTAAAAATAATAAATGTAAAATAAAAATTTGACTGGCAATTCTGAATCCCTTAAGTAGGCCCTTACTAGTTTTGTGCCCAGGGGCTCCCACCAGTTTTATGCCCAAGTGCCCCCACCAATTAAATCCGGCCCTGAGTAACGAATAGAAATTTCAGGAGATTTAAAATAATTGTCTCTATTTTGATATTACACAACTAAAGTATTAATCCTAATTTGTAAATTAATTCTCAATTTAAATATAAGTGCAAAGGAACATATGACGTATAATTTAACTTGTTAATTAAAATATAAAATTTGCTGAATCATAATTTTTCAAACAGATTAAATAATGAGAACATTCATTTAAGTAGATATTTTTTTAAATATCACAGCATCTCAAGACCATACGTTAGTATAAATCGAGTTTGAAACTCGCAGACGTTTTGCCAATGTCTCACTTGGAACTCTCAATACGTTGTTACCGTGACAACAAAGGTTTCCACGAAGGTGAATAGGAAATTCGGGACCGGTAAGGTGGCCGGCAAGGTCTCCCAATCTTACAGTTCTGGATATTGTTTTGTGATAGCAGGACTTAGAGAAAACATTATTACACAATTCAGATTTATTAGAAGAGATGTTATAAGGAATGTGACCAATTTCAATAGACCTCGTCGTTTATGTGTTCAAGAGGAATGTCGTCAGTTTGAGTACCTGTTATAATATTTTGTCAGACACATTTTGTTATAAATATTGTTTTTAATGTTAGACCAAAATTTTAAATAATATATATGTATGCTCTCTTCGAGATTCGAGATTCGAGAGTTGCTCTTGTCCTCCCGAACACTTCTTTATGTATTTGATTCATTTTGTTAAATTTGAAGATGCGAGATGTAAAGACCGACATCTAGGATTTTCGGGGAAACTAGCACATAGAGGTTCCGAATCTGGAACATGTCCCTGTAACAGCAATTACATGGATCGGCTGTTAAATATATTGTTGAATGTAACATAACAAACAATAAATTTTAAACAGCAAAATTATTTCGTTCAGAAACATTTATTTAAGGAATTTCAATTTGTAATATTTTTTCGAGTTTTAAATAATTCTGAAATTATAAAGTTATACTTCTCATGCCGAAACAGGACATAATTAAGAAAGTTTGAAATCCATCACGTTTTTATAAAGTAAATATATATGCATGTACGTAATTTGTTAATATCTATAATGATTTTTGAGATATTAATAATACTAGCGGTCGCCCAGTGGTCGAAATTCGACCCTAATTCATTAATATTATGAGTTGATCATTATTGACGTTATTTTGTCTGTATAAGATATAGGGTTGAGGCAAAATTAGAAAAGTAGGCCAGGCCTTTGCTATCCCTATTATTTCATTTGGATTACATTTATAGAAATAATTCACGAAATATTTTTTTATTTATGTATATAATTGTAGGATTATTTTTACATAAATATGTCTATGCAACATATTCGATCTAATTATCGGTGGATTTTTTTTGTAACGTAAAAGTTTCCGTCATTTACACAACCGATTTTAAAAATAGATATGATAAACAACCCAATGAAAACTCTAATATTTAATGACATTTCCATTATCCGTTGATTGATGATTTGTTGCACAACACCTTCGGAATATGTAAAAAATATATTATATTAATGACAGAATTGCAATCACAAAAAATTACAAATACTATTTTCTACGAAAGTTAGTACTACTGTCCGAAAAATCGATACTGATCTATAATTTACAACACTAAATATTTTCCTATTGAACTATAGGCAACTCCAAAGATAGTAAAAGATGATTATCACACGGTCTGAAAGAGCGTTACCCAGCCACTGCCGTGTTTATTATCATTTGAAAACCAACCTAGCATATATAATTACGCAGTGGTTTCTGTTATTGTGTAGAGCGTTTTGGATTTTAAATTTTTTGAAGATGTAGATGGTAAATTTTAAAGCCAGCAATGTACGATTTCAAAGCTAATATGTATGTAAAAAATATATTTTACTCTAGAATAAATATTAACTTAACCTAATATATTCAAACAAATCTTTAAAATGTTTTTAACATTCAGCACTTTGCAGCAATGGGACGATGTAATGTAAAATTAATAAACTATAAGGTACCCATATTGTCAGAAAACATTAATTTCAAGTATGATTTTCAATATAAAAAATTTACTTACCAACGGAGTAACCCATGACAATTTCTGTTTTATGTAGAAAATATAAAGAAATAGAAAATACTGTTAATTAATACTTGTTAAATACACCTATATTTTGAGAATTTTTTTCTCTTAATTGAAATTGAAACCTTGAAAATACTTTTGAAAACTTGTCTTACTGAATTGAAAACTTTCAACCTAATCGCTACAAAAGTAATGAAATGTCAAAATTTAAATCAAATTTCCGGCAGATTGCTGAGCATTCAATGTTGTCAGATCTGCTTATTTATCGTGAATTTGTGCATAATTTCACAATTTTCTGTAATCTTGGTTAAACTTATATGAAAGTTATCCGACAAAAATAAAAGGACTCTAAATTAAAAGTATATGGTTAAAATAAAGATGATATAAAAAATAAATTGATGAGGTGCAACATAATTTTGATTTTAGTTAACAAACCATATTTACAATGCAATGAAAGTTGATAACGAGGCAACTTACAATAAATAAAACTGAAAACAGGAACAAATATTCTGGGCTCTCAATAATTATTTTCTGACATACGTAAAAAAGTTTATGTTTTACGTTATAGTAGATAAAGTCTATAAAATTACTTCTTGATCCTCTTTAATACAATACAATTTAAAATATTTGAATTAATTTAGCCGTTAGTATGGGTACCACAGTGTAGAGTTTGAAATATCAGAAATTAACTAATGGCAGATAGTGATAAAATTTGGTCTTTCAGTTAGAGACTTATTTGGACTTGGTTTTGCATATCCGGTCTTGGTATTGGTCTTGTTCTTTTTCATTCAGTTAAATCTTTTTCTTGGTCTTACACTTGAAAGTAATGCATTGGTCTTTTTTGATTCGGTAACTTTCGCTCAGTGTTCGAGGTCCCTCCCAGTGTATTCCTACGCCCACAATTAGAGATTTGAGGCCTTTTGTGAGATACTTTAAACGAGTTGTTAGGGCTTCTTATGTGTGGTTCTAATTTAACCATCCATCCTTTTTTCTGGACCTCCATTTGTAAAATTTTAACAATGTTATTATGCCTTGCCATTCTTTATTCGTGACTTATATCGCAACTCTGGAGGATGTGACAGTTCGATTCTCGTTTGTCACATCCTCCGCATCATATTCTTGAATCCATGATGTTATAAGGGAGGTCCCGGGAGGGTAACAATGAGGTAGAACATTGTTTTAATCTGTTGCTTGACCATAAGGTTTCCAGGTCTGAATTTAGGTAGTTATTCAGTAGTTGTTGGTGGTTGGGTACTCGTTGAAGACAGTAAGTCTGTTTATTTGTTGGCATGTATATGTTTGTTTTTGTCTGTTTTAGTAGAAAGATTTGAATGTTTTTGAGTCTTCTTATCATAATACAAGGGATTTTCAATAATTGTCTTAAGGTTTTTGCAAGATCAAGGCTGATTTTGTGCATCACTGTTGAAATATACAGGTTTTGTTCTCGAATATGGAGTTATTTTCCAAAAATTCATGAAATTAATCTGTAAGATGCCACAATTAACACTCTGAAATTATTATACTAAATATTAACATTCACTTTTTGTGTCCAATGCCTTATAAATAAAAACTTACATTTACAGCAATTATTAACCGACTTCCAAAAACGAGGAGGTTATCAATTCGTCTACAACGTTTTGTTTTGCTTGGGCAATTTTGATGATTTCAACTACTGATTTCAATTATATTATGGAACATTACAGAAAGGTCCCATATAATTGTCTATAACCTGAGATTTACGGTTTTCTAGAAAATCAGAAAAAAAGTAAATAATAGACTAGATGTCAACAATTATCAATGATTCTTCACTGTTTCTTTAAAACTGCTCACGCAATTTGAA
Source organism: Octodonta nipae (assembly GCA_034190945.1). NCBI lineage: Eukaryota > Metazoa > Arthropoda > Insecta > Coleoptera > Chrysomelidae > Octodonta > Octodonta nipae. The sequence continues at coordinate 23,292,711 of CM067220.1, read as the reverse complement.
TATTATAAATTGTATTATACATGTTCAGCTTGATTCCGTACATTTTTCTATAACGTAAAACATACCATTTTTCTGAAAATCGGAAAAATATATGCACAAAAACTGTAAACACCATGGTTAATGTCAAATTTTCATCAGAAATATCTAGTTTAAATGTCAAGATATGCCATGAAAGTATGTCGTACAAGATGTTTCTAATGATTTTCATTTTGATGGTTTTGAAGTCAGTTTATTTTAGAGACGAAGTTAAGTTACAGTCGCGTGAAATTGCAGAAAATATCCCATTAGCTTATTAAAACGAAAATTTGTTATTCCGGTGATCTATTCTATGTAGAATACGGTTGAAGATGTGTGCGTGCGTGCATGTTATATTAGGTGGTACATAAGCAGTTGCATACAATTATGGTTGCAATATAAGTTATAATTGAATTAGTCATACAGGGTGGTTCTAAAAATATTGTATTGGGTGGCACATAAGTAGTTGCATATACAAGGTGGTTGAAATAAGAGTGGAGCAAAACTATAGTTACACAGAGTGGATATTTGCGTTATAGGACAGAGAATAATTACAGTTATACAAAAGGCTTTAAAAATTATCAGATAAGCAGTGAAATATAAGGTGGAGTATAATTGCAGTTATACAGGGCGGTTTAAAAAAGTTATATAGTTTGGGACATAAGTAGTTGCTTAAACAAGGTCTTTGAAGTAAGGGCGGAGTAAAATTATTGTTATTCAGGGTGTATCAAAAATTTGTTATATAGGCATAAGCAATTATATGACGTAGGACGGGGTATAATTATAGACGTGGGTTTAAAAAAATTTAGAAGCAGTTGCATATACCGGGTGGTTGAAATAAATGCTAGAGTAAAATTATAGTCATAAAATGTGGTTCAAAAAGGTGAATTTTGTTATATAGGGTAGACCATGAGCAGTTGCATAAATGGAATGCTAGACAAATGGGGCAAAGTAAAATCATTGGTATTCAGGAATAATTTAAACAATAGAAAAATAGAAAGAGTCAATCTTCTGGAGAGGATTTATACTTATACAGGGTGGTTTTAAAGATATCAGGACCGTTGTAATATTGTGTTGAGTTGAGTTATAGTGATTCAGAAAATGATAGACCAACAAGTTATATAGGGGTGACCGGTACACAGAAGAATATGTGTGGATGCAATATAGAGTGAATTTGTTACATTTTTAGAAAGTGGTCCAAATAATAAAACAAATAAAAAAGTTAAAATATATTTGGAAAATATAGACAAAGACTAAAAATTATAGTGGGAGAAAAAGAGAGAGAGAGAGAGAGAGGTAAGAATACGCTGAAATCTTCTATTGAAATGTACCTTAAACCAGATAAAAAAGAAGATATGTCTGAAAAATAGTGATTGATTGCACACGGTTTCTAAACGGTTTTATTTTAAGTGTGCTGAAGTTGGTTCTTTTTTAAATATAAATTATTTACATTCTTTTTAGTATTGTATATATCATTCAGCAGTTTTTTCTAGAGTATTTTGTTAAATTACTTTCTGAACTATTAATTTAGGCTAAAGTAAATAAATAATATTGCACAATATTAAGAAAAGGATTTACAACATATTGCTAAAAGTTTATCATACTTCACCAAATCTCTACCCTTTAATAATAAACGGTTATGTGGATATATAATTTTATTACTAAAGAAGCATTTACTAAACCAACAAACCAATATGCTTACGTATATATAGGAATTACCACTACTGAATCGCTGTTCCAAACAAACGTAATCAGTTTTTATATTTCATTATCAAGGATAAATAAAATCGTTCCGAAAATTCCACATCTAATTTAAACCGGGCAATACTACACTTGGTTGAAACGTGAACAGAAATTTTATCTTAATGCTTCTAACAATAGCTGCTACTATTAAACCGTCAAGGCCGACCGAATTATCATAGAATAAATATTAATAATATCAACCAATGCCTTATCGTTTAAGTACGTTAAATATAGAACGGAGGACTACTCAAACATAACTACATAACACGAATACTTACGGCGGTATAATTAACGTTAAGTACTAATATTGTTTAAATAGCGTTATTGAACAAATACCAAGTTTTATTGGAATAGTTGTGATATGGTAAATTTGTTGGGGTGTACTATAGAACTTATAAGCTTAAAGCTTGAATGCAATATTAAATAGTATATTTGTATCTTTGAAATTCTAGTTGATGGGTAAATAATAGTAATACTATTGACAAATTGACAATTCGAATTATGTATATCGTAAAAGGCAAAATACAGCAGGAGCCCAATGAAATGAGAAATGACCCCTCATTTAAATGCATGGAGGAAGACAATACTTATAAATATCGGTTGAAGAACATACTTAACAGTAACAATTTGACAGAAGAACAATTTTAATTACAGTACCAGTCAACTGATCAGAAATTGCTCAATTGGAAAGAGACATAGGTATAAGTAAATGAGGTTGACTAAAATTATGTTGAAAGTTTAGCGTTGAACATCTGGTTGATCTCTGGCTAAATATTTCCTGAAACGGAAGGCTTTTATTGTACTGGCTATCAAAGAACAATTACATAATTACAACTAAGAACTATCTCAAGTATATGCTTAAAAATCTTTCTATCAAGAGTGACAGATGTAGATACGGTTGCCAAAAAATATGAAATAATGTAACATATAACAGCAGGTTGTCAAGCATTGACCGCAACTAAATACAAAGAACGACATAATGCTGTGGCAAAAATGCTGCACAATTAACCAGCATTCCATAAGAACACTCTACTGACATATACTGATATATACAGACAACAATCTGTTTTAGAAATTAACAACTTCAAGCTGTATTAGGACCGCACAATACTGACCGATCCACCTGGCCAGACATAGTTTTAGTAGACAAAATCTCTAGAGAAACAAATTTAATTGACATAGTCCCTAACAACAATAATATAAATATTAGGCAGGTTGAGGAAATAACCAAATACAGGCATTTTGAATTTTAAATAAAGATGAGGCAATACAATACATACATACCACATTTTTTCCAATATTTTTATACCACCAAACGTCCAGTCCACCCTATATTCCAACCATCCTGTATATACGGCTGCCTACGGACCACTATAATTCTAGTCCGTGCTATATTTCAATCTTCATATAAATGCAACTCTTTCTACCACTTTACTTTGTGATTTTTTGTGTTATAACTAAACACCCTGTCTATAAACGTATCAAATAGCAGTTTAAAGTTTGACATGTGTTGTCACTAAATTTTCTATTAGGCCGGGAGAATGTGAAAACCAAAAGCACCGTCTTCACAAAATGGAAAAATTTTCATTTAAATAGGTATTTGCCTGGTATAAAAACAAAACGAGCTTGGTACTCATTGATCTAAGGAGCCGAAAATACTATGCTATGCTATGCTATACATAAAAAACTTTCAAATTCGCAATTAAAACTTCCAGTGCCTAAAATTACCGCACTATTACGTTGGAATTAAAATATTTATGAGGAAATGTCCGTTGTCATTTCGATGAAATTTTTGATAAGAATTTTGGAATTTTCGGCGATTTTCTGCAAAACTGCAAGTTGCACGTCGCAGAGAAGTATATGAGATCACCTAAGGATCTTCCTTAATAGATTAAACGTTAAAAAACTATACACATCCATAAGAAGTTATCGAAAAATCGATTAAAATATTAGGGATATTGGTCGATTTCCATGCACGCATGTGTTCATTCACACATTTTATCACTTTACCAATAGAATTCTTTTCCAAAATTTGAAGTTTCACCAATCCGGATATATACTCTGTTAAACAAGACCATATTCATTCAAAACGGTACACCACAGGAGAAGAAATCAGGTAACATACATACAAAAAAAAAGAAAAAATACGCGACGAATTGATAACCTCCTCCTTTTTGGAAGTCGGTTAGAAATATACGGAAAAATGTATTATTTGAATCCCTTACAAAAATACTTGTGGTTTGTATTTATTTATTTATTCTACCAGGAGACAAAAATCACACAAGAAGCAGTACAACTGCTTATGCAGGGACTCAGTGACTAAACTTATTTTACGATAAAAATACTTTAAACTACTTATAAGCTGTAAAATAGTTCCTGATGTTGTTTATTTTGCTTAGTTTACACACTTTACACTTAAAAGCAACCATTTTTTCAATTGATTTTGTATTTATTCATTACTTCATTTTATATTCTTTGGGTTCATGGGTAATGTATACTTATTTGAGTTTTTATTAACCACTTCTTTGGTTACATAAGGTAATGGTAAGAGTTTGTGTCTAGTATATGCCTTAAAAACTCAAACCTTTTTTTCAAATTTTCATAATTCAAAACTAAGGATGTTAATATATAATTTTGTTCTATTGTTAAAATTTGTAATGGAACATGGTTTTCATTATTTGCAATAATTTTAATAAGGGTATCCTGAAGGTTTTTAATTGTATTATTTTTAAGGCTTTAAGTGATAAAATATTTTTCAGTTTACCAATTATAAAAATTAGATATTTTGTTCGGTTATAAGTATAACTAATGTGATCTTGACATCTCAAGTGATTGTCAATCAAGACACCTAGATATAAGTACAAACTTTATTATTTAATACCGCTTTGTTAAACAATATTCTAACTGATAAAGGTATAGTACTTATGCTATTAGCGAAAGTCGTAGAAACTATTTTTTGAACGTTAATAGACAATAAGTAATTAATTATTTAACCATTGTGAAATTAGAAGCAAACTTCCATTCATAATTTTAAAAATCTTTTACCTGTGACGGTCAGAGCAAAGAATAACTGTGTCATCGGCATAAGATATAATGTACAATTATCAAAACTTTCAAGTATGTCATTATTGTAGACTTACAACAGAAGCGGACCAAGAATAGTACCTTGAGGTATTTGAACCGGAGCTTTGTTTAGAAACTAATATCTACGTCTGTTGTCTATATGATAATTTTACAGTCTCTAATTCTTCAATATCTACGTAATAAGTTTTGATTAACAAAAAGCCTACAAGAACAATTATTAAGAAATCAGTCACAAATAATGAAACTTAGAGTTTAATATACTTAGACTAAGTTTTGTAGTAACCACAAATGTACACAACGGCTTCATAACCACTACAAGTACTGTGAACCCTCAATTCCCACACAAGGCATAGTACACATTCTTCACCCCTTTTATTCTCACTATATTTTCGATTGCAGAAAAAACCCTCAGCCTCTTTCTCAATAGGAACTGCGGCCTCACTTCTGGTTGCTAAGTCATCTGACGAATATGTGCCATTTCCAGACATGGATTTGAATCTGACGAGTCAAATTTTTTGTCCTATTTCTACTGTTTGTCCTTTTTGTTTATTTTTTACCTTTTGCTACTTTTATGTTCTGTTATTATTATCAGACTTTTAAATTGTTCCTCAAGGTTCTTTTTAGAAGAGAAACTTGAAATTATTGACGATCTTACTGGCTTAGGGTCTCTATTAGCAGATATCTTTTTTACTATGGGCACGGGAGAAATATGAAGGGGTGTAACAAGGGAGTGAATCTCGAAGTTTCCTTGGACTTCCATAGTCTTGAAATGATTGGTCTCACAATATTTCAATAGCTTTGGATCTCCAGGAACGGCGAAGGTAATTGGACGAGACAGGGGCTTAATCGACTCAATGAGCATGATCGGTTAAGAGTATAATATACGACGGATAATCTGAATTTCCCATCATTCACCTGAAACTTTGTGAGATCAACTATTTCAAGACGATGGAAGTCCAAGGAAACTTCGGGGAACGACTTACATTGTCTACTAGCTTCAGACTAACTATCTATAATATAAAAAACATACCGTTTTTCCTTAAATCGTAAAAACATTTGCAAAAACACGGTAAACATCAATGTTAATGTCAAATTTTCACCATAAATATCTAGCTCAAATGTCAAGATATGCCATGAAAGTAGATCGTTCAAGGAGTTTGTTAGGGTTTTCATTGCAGTCGAGTAAAATGGCACAAAATATTCCATAAGTGTATCGAAAAGAAAATTTTGTAGGTAAGCGATGTGTTCTATATAGTATACATCGAAATTAAAGCAGCAAGCAATGTGCGCAATTGAAATATTGGGCGAAGGAAAACTGCAGTTAGACAGGTGAGTTCAAAAAATCCTACGAGTAACTCTGATATTGGATGGTACATATATAGGATGGTTGAAATATAAGGTGAAATAGAATTAACGTTATACAGTGAGGTTCAAAAATATTGTATTGAGATATCAGTAGTTGCGTATATAAGGTGGTTGAAATAAGAGTGAAGTAAAACTATAGTTATACAGTGTAGATAAAAAACTTTTATAAAATGTTAAATAACTATATGAAGTACAGATATTAGAGTTATAGGGCGGAGGGTTCAAAAAATGTTAGAAGCAGTTGCATATACAGGATGATTGAAATATAAGGTGGAGTGGCATTTAGTTATACAGTGTGGTTAAAAAATGTTATATAGTTTGGAACATAAGTAGTTGTTTGTACTTGGTATATTGGGCGAAGTAAAATTATAGGCATATAGGGTGATTTAGGCAATAATTATACAGGGTAGTGGCAACAGCGTGTAGAGTTGAATCATGGTTGTACAAGGTGATTCAGAAAATGATAAACCAATAATTTATATTGGGTGACCAATACACAGAAACAGGGTTGTTGTAATAGCAAAGTTCAATATCCTTGAACCCAGTACTCTAAAGTTTACTGAGTAATGGAATATGCCATTTTGTATTTTTGTTTAAATTAAATTAGACGTGATGACTCGACTAATTCTGAAGAGCTCTAAGTTTTGTGTACACAAGAAATTTAGATTTGCCAAGGTATACTAATCCAAACAAGGTATGTAGGAATATATGTGAGGTGGTTGTGGAACTAGTTTATCTTCAAATGACACAACACATTGCCGTATATGCCTTTTCCAGAAGACGGTGTAAAACCGGGGCACCACGTACTCTACTAATCGAAATTTAGATAATACAAGTGCTCATACTATCCGACAATATATTAAATCACTGTATCGATTATTCTATTTGTCTAGAATCACTTAAGAAGGTGGAGCTTATCCATATTTTCAAAATAGGACCCATTTCCACAAATTACTGACTCATCTCGATAGCATCAACTTTCACAAAAAAAAACTATATACATTAGGATAATTAATTTTATCAAGGAACACAATATGCTCTCAGAAAGACAATTTGGGTTCTCCAAAAAATTGGGACCAAAGATGCTCTTGACTATATACATTACAACATCCACCCTAACATAGTATTCACCGTAGAGATAGAAAAAAATTCAACAATTAATATTTTAGATTTATCAATAACAAGAGTATATTGTAGGCATTAATTTGAATTTTTTCATAAACAGTCGTATACTGACATTATGTTTTACAGTACTTCAACACACCTTTTCACTAACAAGGGACTGAACTTCTGTCCTAGTACGTCACTGTCCCGGTTTACTTTCATAAAATTGTAAATTGTCAGGGGAGCACCTACTGGATCTGTTGGAATAGTTTGAAGGTTTTGATCCTGTTTAAAACCTGCAGCAGCGGCCATGTACTCAACTTAGTCAGCTTCGAATAAAAGGATATATGCCTTCAACTATAAAGTCATTTGCAGCAATTTCTCCAGTCAGTAGTGATAGGATTGTCACATGACGCTCTTTTGCAAGATCTATCAACTATACATATATCTCGGTATGGTTGTATTGGCCATCGAGAATCAAGAGCACTAGTGACGCTCTACGAAGTATTGAAACCATTGCGTAAACAAGTGTTTGGATCAATCCCGATAGATGTGCTTCTCCTACAGAACCAACTGGACCTCCTCTCAAGATAACATTGGACATATTTTTCCGAGCAAAAATTATCATTGCTGGAACAAATATCCCTGCAGGGATAGTACAAATTACAATAGTTATTAAGGACCCCCTTTCAGCTGACGTCATTACTCCGATTTGTTTCTTCCCTTTTTCAGTAGTGATTTTTGGTATTTTAATGTGGACTATAGATAGACCACTCTCATCAACGTCAAATATGAGCGCAGCAGTGAAAGAATTGTCGGCTTTTCAAGGATGTCATAAAATTCCCCCATTCTTTCTATTTTATAGTCAGTTCGTTGATTCTTGCTTGATGAGTTCAAGTTGGTTGTCTTATGGACAACATTTATTGATGTCGATTAAAAAACCTTTTAGCCCTTATCTCCCAGCAAACCTATTCTTCAATTGATTTTGTATATTATTTTTTATAGCTAACCGGCAGATCCATTTTGGTAGACCAATAAAATTACTTTTTCATGGTTAAAATATACTCAACTAGCAAGTTTTCATTATCTATAGCCAAAACTGACCTTCGACCACCAACTTTATTGGTCAACGATTCTATTGGGGAGTCCTAATCATTGATAACCCGAAAGAGCGTTGATCTGGGAGCGTTGAAATGTTGAGCTGCCTTTAAGTATTTTTTTTTCTCGAACAGCGGCAATAGCAGCATGGATTTCCTTCATGTCCATCTCTTTCTCTTCGTGTATTTGGGACTAATTGAAATTTCTAAAAAACTATGAATACCAAGTCTTCAAAATGTACAAAAAATTTGGAATATTTCAAATTATGTTCTCTTTCCGTATTCCAAATTTACCTGATTATCATGGATTCCATTCTTACGGAAAAAGTTTTCCGTCCCGTGTAATTGGTAGCAGTAGTGTCAAGATAGCGACTTGTTCTAGAGTAAGTCCAGCAAATTTAAAAAACTGCTAGTATCTTGGAATACTCAAATATCTAACATAATATTAAATGAAAAACGATGCCAAGGGGTAGGTACTAAAAAAATAAAAACAAAACGGTTTTAATAACCTGTGCAACAAATAACTATTTTCTGGCATATCTTGTCATTTTAATTTGGAAATATAGGTAGGTACTTATGTGATATTTATTGTGAAGTTAACCGAACTTGTCAGAAAATCGTTATTTTTTGCACAGGTTATTAAAACCGTTTTAATTTGTATCAATTGAAGTCGGTTCTTTTTAAGCGATTCCAAGAAAAAGGGAAGGTTAACAATTCGTCAGCATCTTTTTTTATGTATGCTCACTGATTACTCAAGAACGGGTTAGCAATTTCGATGATCTAAACTGCATTACATTAAGGAATATTACGGAAAGGTCCCTTATACAATCATAAAGAATAGTAATTAAGGGAGTACACTTCAATGAATCTTTACTGTTTTTTATAAAACGTCTCAATCGAATATTTTAAATTGTATTCTACATAGATATATTCCAGCTTGATTCCGTATATTTTTCTATAATGTAGAACATACTGCACATATAAATATGTGGAAAAAACGATAAACATAAATGTAAACGTCAAATTTTCTGCATAAATCTCTATCTCAATTAAATGCCATAAAAGTATATCTTACAGGGTGTTTGTAGCGGTTTTTATTTTGGTTTATTTGATTGTCAGTTTCTTTTTGAAGTTACAGTATAGTGAAATGAGAGAAAATGTTCAATTAACGTATCTAAATGAAAAATTGTTATGCCGGCGGCCTTCTATACGATTGTAGGTGTATGTGTGTGTGCAAGTATCGAAATTCGAGCAGCAAGCAATGTGCGCGGTTCAAATATAGGGCGAAGTAAAATTACAGTTATACAGGTGAGTTTAAAAAATCTTAAAAATAATTGTGATATTGTTTGGTACATAGGCAGTTTTATATATAGGATGGTTGAAATATAAGGTAGAATAAAATTATAGTTAAACAGGATTGTTCAAAAAATGTTGTTTTGGGTGGACCAAAGTAGTTGCGTACACAAAGTGGTTGAAATAAGGGTGGAGTAGAATTATAGTTATACAGATTGTATCAAAAAATGTAATTTTTTTAATAAGCACAAACAGTAAGGATATTTGAATTATGCAGCGGAGTATAATTACAATTACTAGTGGTCGCCCAGTGGTCGAAATTCGACCCAATTTCATGATATTGTAAAAAGTATATTTTTATAAGAAACAGAGTTGTGGAGAATTCGGAGAAGTTTATTAATATGCCAAAAATATGTTTAGTTAAATTAATTATTATTTCCATTGCTTTTATCAAATTTTCATGTAAATCGATATTTAACAGGTATACAAACAAAATCGGCTTGGTACTCGTTGATTTAAATAACGAAAATATGTTTAATAAAATTTCATGAAATTGTATAAGGTATATTTTTATAAGTAACAAAGTTGTGGAGAAATCGGAGAAGTAGATGTAATGACCAAAATTGTTCACTCATATTGACAAATCTATTGAAATAAAAAGATAATAAAACTGTAATCAAATATCGGAAATCGAAATATTTTTGACAAATGAATGACTATCCAATTTTTTTCCTGGAACCGCTCCTGGCAAAATATTCCATATAATAATTGGAAGATTGTTCTTTGCAATCTAAGAGTTTTCGTCATTTGCGGTTTCAATCAAGTTCAGGAATATTAAAGAAAAGTGAGGACCAACAACCCTAGGAGAACTTAAATATTTAATACATTCTCTATTGTCCGCGGTCTGACAATTTTTTACACAACATCTTCGGGAGGGCTGTGATAATAATATATTAATCAAATAATTAAATTCACATTAGAAACAGAATATTTAATATGAAAGTTACTGCAACGCCTCCGAAAAATCAATACTGATCTTCTACATTAACTATTTTACCACTAAACAATAACAACGCTTGCATGCCAGTTCCAGAAGTACATACTCTAAGAATATAACAGCATCTAACGATCGTTCCCTCCATATATAATTATTCAATATTATGAGTTTTGACCATCTGGCGGCGGCGAGAGTGTCAGTTGTTTGGCGTTAACAGTATGGACGTTAATAATGAATTTTTATTATATTTTATTTATTGTACCACTTTTACAAGAAAATAACATTAATTCTAACAAAGAGTAAACGGTGATAACAAAATAATAACTATAAACAAAATGTAATATAGAAACTCACATGTTCAAAAGTTTAATTGATCTTTTAAATGTTGATGTAGATATTCCAAATAACTCTAAACTACTACCATGAAGATTGGTCAGTCTTAAAATCCTGGTAATAGGTTCGTTACAACGATAATTCCAGTATTACGTGTTCTTCTTGTATTAACATTAAAATTTCTAATAACTCCGGAATTTGTAGATTTCCATTCAAAATGTTATAAAGGAACCTCAAATCTGCTTTCATTCTTCTGTGATGTAATGATGAGCTGTTAAACCGTTAAGTATTGAAAGGATCTGATCATATGTATACTATTTTATATGTGCATACCCTTAAAAAATTGTTTTGTACTTTCTCAATGTTGCCTATATCAATATTATATGAAGGAGACCAAGTAAGTAAAACATATTACAAAATAGATCGGACTAAGCTAACAAATAATAACTTTAAAGTTTGTACTGAAAACTGATTGCTATTTCGAAGAACAAATCCTCACATTGATAGGGTCTTAGTTGTAATATCGTTAATATGGTACTTGAAAGTTAATTTTGAGTCAATGTAAATTCCTAAATCTTTGATCTCGCATTGTTCTTGTAGCAATATATTGTTTATATTATAAGAATAATTTACAAGTTGTCTAGTCCTACAGAAAGTAATTTTAAAACATTTTTTTACACTTAGGGAAAGCATGTTTGCATCATACCAACTGGCAAAGCATTTGAGATCATTTTGCAACAAAGTGGCATCAGTTAAGTTTTTAATTACTTGAAACATTTTAAGATCGTCGGCAAACAAGAATTTCTAACAATTGAAGATAAGTCATTTACGAACATATTAAACAATAGAGGTCCAATATGCGACCCCTGAGGAACTCCTGATGTCACTGATATGCACTGAGATAGACAATTCCCATATTTCACATACTGGTTCCTACCGATAAGAAAGCTACTTATCCACTCAAGCACTTTACCCCCAAATCCATAACCTTGCAGTTTGGCAATAAGCAGATCTTGGTTAACTGTATCAAAGGCTTTGGAGAAGTCTGGGTAGATCGCATCGACCTGATTCTTCTGTTCCATTGAATCGGCAATAAAATGACTATAAAGTACCAAATTAGTACTTGTAGACCTACCTTTGCAAAAACCATGCTGATGATAGTCAAGTAAATCTTTACAATCCCACATTAAAAATTTATTAATAAGGCAATCAAATAATTTAGGTAAGGCTGATTGGTTACAGACAGCTCGATAATTTTCAATATTATTCTTTTTGGCAGACTTGAATATAGGTGCCAAATAACTAGTTTTCCAAATATCTGGAAAAATCCCAGAGCTTAACGATAGATTAAATAAGTAATGAATGGGTTTCACAAGGGTAAATATACAATGCTTAATCAGGAATGCTGGAAGGCAATCGGGACCAACGCATAATTTCCATGGCATATTTAAAACATTTTCAATTATGTCTGAAACTTCAACATAATAACTATTGACACCTATATTCTGTTTGTAATTAAAAATTGGAATCTGATTAATTTTAGAATTTGAACTTGTATATGTAGTAGAAAAAATGTACCAAATAAATTGATTATATCCTGATTATTATCACCTGAGCTATGGCCATAGAACATACTAGAAGGCAAACTATAAAATTTCCTTTTATTCATTATAAATTTCCAAAAATGTTTCCGATCTGACAAAATCTTATTTTCCGTACTATTTAAGTAGTTCCTATAATACTGAGCGGAAAGTTGTTTGCATTCATGTCTCAAATGAGAAAATCTTAAATAATCATGCCTTCCTCCAGACAATTTATATTTCCGATGCAAATTCTGTTTTAAATAAGTTAACTGCTTTAATTTGCCACTAAACCAAACTGGAAATGGAGTGATTTTAAATTTCTTGAGTGGGATGAATAAGTCAAAACCATTATATACAATATAGTAAAATACCGCTACAGTATGATTAACATCTTGTAGGTTTGACAAAAGTAGCTCCCAGTTAATGCTAGCAAAGTAATCATTTAATCCTATATAATTAGCATTTCTAAAATCATAATAAAATTCTTCATAATTTACATGATCGTTTTTTCTACAACTAGGTAATTTTAAAACAATGGCCGAATGATACTATTATCAAACAATGGATCAAGTGGAATAGCTATTTCAACATTATTTAAATTTGTAAAAGCTAAATCTAGAAAAACATTGCGACTATTAGGTGTGTTATTAATTTGATAAATATTAATGTAACCGAAAGAATTAGATAAATACACTGCAGGAGAGTTATCTGGGCATTCCACAACTAAACCAAGTTTATCATTACTCCATGAAGTATTTGGTATATTGTAATCGCCACATAGTAAGTTTCCAAATTCTTCCATGATGTATTCAACTGAATTGCATTGAGACATATATGTACTTACATTGGAAGCAGGAGGTATATAAACTCCACCAAAAACAATGCACTGATTATTGATCTGGAACTTAGTCAACGTCACAATCGGGAATTATTACTTTTTGCACATTTAAGTCACTTTTACAGGCAATTAGGACACCCCCGCCTCTATTTTTTCCTGTAAGAACATAATTGCGGTCACTTCTAAACACAACATACCCAGTCAATCCTAATTCAGCATCATTATAATTACAAGTTAACCAAGTTTCTGTAAGAATTTTAACTTGATAATCACATTGAGCTACAGCTATTTCTAGAGCTTTTAGTTTCGTTCTTAAGCCACCCATATTTTGGTAATAAATTAATAAAGATAGTGAACCTATGGGAAGGCATGTGGTAAGTTTTTTTTGAGACGAATTACCTTTTATGGATATTTCCGGTATACCTTTTATATATGTTATAAATAAATCTTGTTCACCTTGTTGTTGGCGTTTTCTGAGGTCACTTTTTTGAGTTTGTCTAGTTGCCGGGGAGTCAAATCGGAAGATATAAATATTTTTTTAGCTTTCGCAACTTTAAACTTGTTTTTCAAAATATTAATGACATCAAAAGAGTTAGTCAATACAACTTTTAGTGAACGAGAGCCATTCTTATTGGGTTTACAAAATCTTACAGTTTTGATAACTTTAATATCTTTTTGAGTAATATCTTTAAATATTGAGGATACAGTGGCTGAATCCTCAGAAATTATGTCCCATTTATTCACAGGCTCTACTAAATTATCAATAATTAAATTGTTCGTTCTCTTTTGTCGTGCATACAGTTCATTGATTATATCTTCTTCTTGTTTATTAGCATTTTGCAATTTCATATTGTCAACTTCGTTTTGTAGCTTTTCAATTAACTTAAACAATTTTGGAACAAGTTTCATACCAGATTTACATTTTTCACATAAGAAAATCAAAACCCGGTTTTTCTTCAATTCCATTACTCTGATCTCCGATGAGCAAAGACAAGAGCAATTAGGATTCTTGTGAACTGATCTTTCACAACTAACACAGTAAAGCAGTTCTTCGTCAGCACCATCTTTCTTGCATTCGATACACCTCATTTTGAAATTAAAAATATTTATAAGCCGGTCCTGTCTGTTGAATCGTATCCGTTGCCTTGGGGAAGGCTGTTCTCTTTTTGCCCAAATGACACAAAAAGCAAGGTGATAAAGAAATATCACTTAACATCAAATTAAACAGTTATTAAACAATCAAACTAAATACACTTTGTAGATTTGAAATACCACTGAACTCAGCTTCACATTGATATCAAATTATATAATTAATTTAAACTTTGAACTATTGTAATTTGAGTATCTTTGGAGAAATATTTTTTAATATCTTTCCACATCCGTACTCTAATTCGTATTAGTATTTATTTATTGAATGAACCAATATTATAAATTAATATTAGCATTCTGCACTAAAGGTCGTCAGTAGCTACTAAACAAAATAAAAATGAAGAAAATCGGTTGAGACACAGAGGAGAAAATGGTACCTAATCGTTTTGTCTTTGCCCATTTATATATAGATATATAAGAGTGCAAAAAATGTTAGCATCAGTAGCACATTCAAGATGGTTAAAATATAAGGTGGAGTAGAATCATAGTTAAACAGGCTGGATCAAATATTTCTTGTACAAGCGTAAGCAATTAGGATATTTGAATTATAGGGCGGACCATAAGTATAGTTATAGAAACGAGTTGAAAAAATGTTAGAAGCAGTTGAATATACAGGGCGGTTGCAACAAAAAAAAATTTTGTTATATTGGGTAGACCATGAGCAGTTGCGTAACTACCTGGAATACTTGAAATATGGAGCGAAGTAAAATTATAGATTTACAGGGTGATTCAAATAACAGTAGAAAGAGTCAATAGGATGGAAAGGATTTATACTTACACATATGTTTAAAATTTATCAGAGCGATTGCAATATCGTGTGGAGCTGAATTATAGTTTTTCAGTGTGGTTCAGAAAATTGACCAATATGCCGATGCATATACAATGTCGTTGTAATATAAGGCGTTATACTTATACAAAGTGATGCAAATAATAAAAAAATAAGAAAGTTAGAAAACTTGTGGAAGAAATAGAGAAAGGATACAAATTAGAGAGAGAGAGAGAGAGAGAGAGAGAGAGAAAGAGAGTTGAATAAACGGGGCTCCGTTTTTTTGGCGTGATAAAAATACACTAAAATAATCAATACACTTGTACCTATTAAATCACGTTTAGAGTTTAAAAACAACATAAGGAAGTTCCTTCCTGACAATTTTTTAAAATAAATTGTAATAGATTAATGTATATTCAAAGGTAATTCCATACATAGTTCTCTAACGTAAAACATACTATTTTTCAGCAAATCGGAAAACTAAAGGTAAAACTCTATAAATATCAGAGTAAATATTACCTAAATATCTTTCCAAATTTATACGTGAAGATATGTCAGAAAATAGTTATTGATTGCACACGAATTTTAAATTCTTTTTATTTTGAGTGAATTGAAGTCGGTTCTTTTTTAAATATAAATTATTTTATAATATATAATATCAATAATGTTATAAAATTTATTCTATACCGCTAAAACAAAAACAAGAAATTTTCTAAATTAATCGTTTCGATAAAAACAACAAAGCATCAAGCCGGCTGAAATAATAAAAAAAAAGTTTAACACACTGTCGACTGGAAATTTCAACAAGATTCCTAAAGAACGCTCTTACAACAAAGAAATAACCATCGAAATTCTGGTATATTCCCCGGTAATTATAAAAGACGAGGATTGTATAAGTTGGGGAGTTAGTGACTTGGTTGAGTTTATATTCGTGCGATTGAATCGAAAGAAGTCAGCTGTAGTATTATTAATTGTTTTGTATACAGTGAATTAATTCTTTATTTTAGTTAAAAATAAAGACATTGAAAGTGAGTGTGCAATCTATTGCAATAGTACCTACATGGCTTTCATTTCGAAACTAGCCACCCAAAATAACTTTTAAAATATTTTTAAAAGGAAAAGACAAAAAAACATGGGGGCACATTTTACAAGTATCGGTCACCCTGCAGTTTCAACCCCTAAGCAGGGGTGAATACCACTTGTAAAAGTTTAAATACAAAGGGGTATCATGTGATACCTCTTTTTAAAGGTGTTTTGCCAATCTTTTGACATATCATTTTAAAAACTAAAATTATTTTTTACAGAGTAATGCCATTTTAAACTATCAAAAAATATATTTATATTTACATTGTATTTACCATTATTATTGTATTAGCGTTAGAATTACCTTGAACTCAAATTAGATGTTCAAGATGTCCGCCATTGTTGGTAAGCCAATTCTCCAGTTAAATTTTGATCCACGAATACAGGACCAATAATTTTATTTACGAGAATTTCTGCCCATACGTTGATTTTCTGAGGATGTTGGTTATGCTCTTCCCAGAACACTTGTGGATTGGTATTGGCCCAGTATCTACGATTATGTTTATGGACAAATCCATTTTAAAAAATCCGGATTCGTCAGAAAAACAAATATTTTTAATAAAATTAAAGCCTGCATTTGTCCTTTGAGTCAGTTATTCGCAGAATTCTATCCTTCTGTAATAATCATCCTCAGCAAGTTGTTGTAAAAGCTGTATTTTGTAGGGAAAGAATTTATTTAGGCGTAACGTTTGCAAAGAGCCGACGGAAATATTGTTAATTTGGAGACTTTTGGTATTGACGTTTGAGGATCCGAGGTAAAAAGACTTAAAATCTCAATCTGTACAGCTTCAGTTAAAACTCTACAATTCTCGAAAATTTTATTACAAGCACTTCCAGTTTCTTAAAATTTAAGAACTAAATCCAAAACATACTGATGCCCAATGTTTTTATCGGGATGTCTCTGATGAAAAACAGTTCTGTCTGCACAGCATTGTTCTTCCCCATAAATAAATATTATTTCATTTATTTCCTGTAAAGAATAAACCGTTGTCGAAAGATGGTCAGTATACAACGAAACCACTAATAATAAATTGTTTACATTTACTGTCGCAAATATATTTAAGGTGTTTAATTTTTTACAGTTTCTAGGTCATTACTAAAATAAAAAATAATTTGATTTTAAAAATAATGTGTCAAAAGATTAACAAAAAAGACGCCTTGAAAAGGGGTATCACATGATACCCCTTTGTATTTAAACTCCTAGAAGTGATATTCACCCCCGCTTAGGGGTTGAAACTGAAGGGTGACCGATACGTGTGAAATTTGTTTTTTGTCTTTTTCTTTTAAAAATATTTTAAAAGTTATTTTGGGTGGCTAGTTTTGAAATGAAAGCCCTGTATATTAAGGTCGATTCAAAGGTGACTGTACATTTTGGTACAAAGTAAAATATACTATTTTTCAGTAAATGAAATTTTTAAATATACATTATATGTTGATATGAGATCAGACCCAGTTTTGAGAACTACCAAATTTTTTTTACTAGGTTTGTTATACAGTTATGATTTTTCTTGAATATTTTATACAATATGGAAATATATAAAATTTGAAAATATAAGTGTATAATATCCAAAAATCCACCTTGACGTAACCCACCCCACCTTAATATACATACGGTAATAGTAGCAAAACCATTCAACTCTGTTTTGTGGAGGACCCAGTGTCTTTTTCGAAAAATGTGTTATTGTAAACTATGTGCGATTCATTTTCACGTTAGCTCACGATGCCCATTAACTTGGAAGTTGGATGGTTTCGTGCAAGTGCCACCTACAGCCAATAATGATATCAGTTCAGGCAATGGGGAGTGGAAATACTTTATTATAAGTGACAGGTAGACAGACCGCTGAACTGAAGGTAAACAGCCGATGCGATATGAATCAGGAAGGCTTTCAAAGTCGTATTTTAATGAATTTGTTGAGGAAAGGATGAATATTTTATTCATGGCTTTCGTATCGTGTTTCCACGACAGAAATTTGAAAGGCATAATGAATTTTAATTGCTCTTCACGTTCACGAGACGCATGAGAAGTATTCGTTGTTGTGAGTTGCTCTTTGAAGTAATTATTTTTAAAACTTTACCAATAGAGTTGATTTTATGCAATTCACATTCTGTATTGTGTATTTTTAAGGGAATAGGGGTATAGAATTATCTTATAAATAGTTACATGAATAAATATACAGTCGGATTTGAGCTAAATGGCTAAATGTAAAGGAAAAAGTATAACCTACTTCACTTTCATGTAGCATACTATTTTGTTTAAAGTTACTGAAATATGACTGGTATATGCAATATGTGGCCCATTAAAAATATTGATGAGTTGATGCACATTTACATAAGTCTTTATTATTTTCTTGTGTATGGGAATATTTTTAGGACATAAAAAGTTGTAAATCGTTCGATCGATTTCTTGAAGCTGTTGAAAAAAAAACTGTAGAAAGCCAGACTACTGCGTTATTTTATATTTTAAACCACAACACAAACTACTTAATATTTTTATCTGCAATAGCACTGACATCACTGTCTGTGTTTAGTTGGTTCGCGATCGGTAAAGCTCGTTGCAGTATTAACACCACAGTTAGTAATCACCTTTTCAACATTCCAATATTCTTCATCTTTTACCCCAATGTACTATTCTATCCTAAGACCTTTTTTCAGTGTTTTTGCCAATTAACCATAGTATTTTCATCTTTTTAAAGTTCCGAATCCCTATCTACTGAAAACCGTTAATGAATTACTGTTGTATCTATCCGTCTGTCACAATAACTTGCCGGAAAAAGGTTGTAATTGTTGCAATAGTTAGTTACCTGTTCTTGTAATCTTCTAAATGATAATTCAGATTTCGTGGGGTTCTTCAGTTGTTTTCCAGGATCGGTGGTATATAATATGACGACGTTTCCAGAGAGGGATCAATTATAAACTACGTGGATGAATTCCCGGCAAAATCACATGATAATTTTATTTGCCCCGAAAATTGAAGATCATAAACAAAAATATCCACTTATACTCCTCGTTATCTCCGAAACTACTGACTTAATAATAAACAAAAAACAGCAACGAAAACTAGGAGGAAATCCTGAGCAAAATTTAAGGTCCCGTTTAGAAAATTACCTGAAATATTATTATTTTTTTAAACATATAATGAAACGGCTTGCCATGGAAATACATGTGCATATTTTCTTCAACTGGAAAAATACTTAGTCCCTAACTTCATTAAAAATGTCAAAAATGTCGAAAAAGTCAAAAATGTCGAAAATATAAAAAAATGTGAGAAATTTCAAAATTCTCAAAAATGGCAAACATGCTTTTTCTGTTAGGAATATTTGTTGATCGTATTATATACATCTCATTCCATAAATGTAAAATGAAAGGCAAAAATTCTAAAAAATGTGTATGTGAACAATATTTAATTAAACAAATTTTTCAACATGAAAATGTTAAATAAATCGATATTTTATTCATACTACAGAAAAAAAAATGTGTGTATATTCAATATTCATATAGCTGCAAAACAAGCACAACAAGGTACACACTAAATATCTTTCTGTGAAACACCTACTATGATTTAAATTTTATCGTTCGAAGTTGGTTGATACTATTTCTGTACGTACCTATAAACTGTTTTGTACAACACCCATTTTGACACAGTTAATATCTGTTTTATTAAACAACGCCGCTTTTGCTCTTTTGATCTTGTGCAGTATTTGCATTCCCCCATAATTTGAAATCGGACTGTTATTTACAAAATTTAAGAACAACATGTAACATTTTTTTGGATGACCTTTGCTAAATGAATTATCATGTATTCAGTAGCCTCCGTCCGCATTATCTATATATAAATACGCAAAGACAAAACGATTAGGTACCATTTTCTCCTCTGTCTCTCAACCGATTTTCTTCATTTTTGTTTTGTTAACTAGCTACGGACGACCTTCAGTGCAGAATGCTAATATTAATTTATAATATTGATTCATTCATTAAATAAAATACAAATTATTTACGTCCATATTGTTAACGCCAAATAACTGACAGTGCCGCCAGTCGGTCAAAATTCCAAACATTAAGTAATTATATATGGAGCGATCGTTATTCTTAGAGCATGTACCTCTGGAGGTGTCATACAAGCGTTGTTAGTGTTTAGTGGTAAAATAATCAATGTAGTAGGTCAGTATTGATTTTTCGGAAGCGTTGCAGTAACTTTCATATTAAATATTATGTTTTTAATGCGAATTTAATTATTTGATTAATATATTATTATCACAACCTTCCCGAAGGTGTTGTGTAAAAATTGTCAGACAGCGGACAATAGAGAATGTATTAAATATTTAAGTTCTCCTAGGGTTGTTGGCCCTCACTTTTCTTTAATATTCCTGAACTTGATTGAAACGGCAAATGATTTAGGTTGCATAAAACAATCTTCCAATTACTATATCGAATATTTTGCCAGGAGCGGTTCAAGTCAAAAATTTGGGGGGGGTCATTCATTTATCAAAAATATTTCGAATACCGATATTTGATTACATTCTTATTTTTTTATTGTAATAGATTTGTCAATATGAGTGAACAATTTTGGTCATTACATCTACTTCTCCGATTTCTCCACAACTATGTTTCTTATAAAAATATATTTTTTACAATTTCATGAAATAAGGTCGAATTTCGACCACTGGGCGACCAATAGTTAGAATTATTTACTTATGTAGTAGAATTAGTTTACAATCGGCAACAGTTCTTAAATCGTATAAATGTTGTGTTTCAAGACCTTTACTTCATCGTTTGTTTGTATTCAAATTGTAATTGAACAGTCATACGTACCTACATGTATAGTTTCTCAGAAATAAGCAACAAACATTACAATAAAAATTCTTGAAAAATCTAAATTTTCCGACTCTATACTAATATCCGACACCTTGTAGTATTTTTTCTTTATCTTTTTCGCCAAACAGACCACCATCAGGTGAAACAGCTACTCCTCCTTTTCTCTTTTTTTTCCATTAGAGGTTTGAGTTTTATTGGAGTTGTATCCAAGTCAGGAATATGTTCTGAAGGATGAGCCATCGTATGTAGTTTGTTGGTTTCGTTATACTTATATTCTGGTCGCAAACCACCTAATGGGTTCATACTCCTGGAAGTAAGAGAACTCTGGAACTGCGGGACAGGACGGTGAATGGTTGTTTTCTTCGTTTCATAATGTGTGCGGCCAGAATATCGGAATTTCGAACCTAATTTTCTAAACAAAGATGACTTTTGATCAGTTTCGGGTGACATCAACCTACAAGAAGTCTTCCAAAGTTTCTTAGCTGCTCTAGGATTAGCTAATTTGAATCCAATAGTAGATTCGAATTGTTCAAATTCACCGGGTCGGATTTTAATGTACAAATTATACCTTTTGTAACTCATCTAGTGAATAAAACCTGGAATAGAAAGTAGTACACAATATACTTAAAATCCACAAAAGAGTAAAATCTAAAATACAAATTAAGCCCTCTCAAATTTGCGATTAAAGAACACTTGTACACTGCTCCATAGTCAAAAGAAATAATATGAGAAGACATTAGAAGTTATGTCATAATGTTAAATTTATTTGCCTACTATTTGCACAAATTATTATTTATTATACAGGGTGTTTTGTAGAAGATTAGCCAAACTTGGAGGGCATATAGGTGGGCTCATGTACTATATTATGTAGCCCATATAACAATTAGATAGCTTACTGTTTTTTTTTAATTTATTTTTTTTTTAATTCACAGATTTTTACATTTGAACTAATGTAACTTTTTTATTTGTCACTGAATCTTCACCAAATAAACTTAATCTAATCTATGATGTTTGTTTGCTCATCTGCATTTAATATTTGACACAAATAATTGGTTGAAAAAATTATGTGTCCACAAATGGTGAGGTTCCATTAAAAGTGATTAAGTTAAACATTTTATCACATTACAAAAAAAAAAAAAAAATTGGAAGCACATCGAGAACTTCGAATGATTACAAAAACTTCTCTACTGCAACCCCTTTCCAACGATATATCACACGTATTGGAAAGTAATCAGTATCATAATAAAATTTGACATTGTAACTTACAAGGTTAGAACTACAAAATTAAAACATACATCAAGTAGCAAAAAAAAGTAATCAAGAATATGCCACAAACAACGTTTAGAAGAGAAGTAGCAATAATTTGTTATAATTTTTTTTCAAACCAGCTTCTATCGCTACGGATGCACCTTTTACTGACTCCTACAGTAGTAGTCTTCTTTCTTTTAATTGGTGTTTGGTTTCTATTTCTCTCTCATAAACGAGTTGCTTGGTCCGTCCACATACAAAAAATCAAAGAGAGTCAGATCTGGCGACCTTGGAGGCCATGGTATACGGCCAGTTCTCTCAATTCACGCTTTTGAGAATGTAATCTGCAGGAGCTCTCTGGCAGTTCGCCTATAAATTTACATCTTCTTCGAATAGTCTTGTTGGAGTTCCTTTGGTAAATGGTTAGACTGATGGCAGAGACTGTGCCATGTGGAGACTAGAAGAAACTGTTTCCAATCCTGGTAAAATAATTTTTTGTAGCTGTAGAAGGTGCAGGCTAAGGCCTAGAAGGCTAAGGCAATGTAGACGCACGAGGTAGCTGTGCAGAAGTATTTGGTTCTGAAGTAATTGTGACTAAATTGCTTATTTTGATGAAATGTCACTGATATTGTTCGAATGGAAAGTAAAGGCTCTGCAAGCTTTGATTCTTGTGGATACATTGTCGACAGATGCTGCTTTTTCCTCAAGTTTATAAATACTTCATCCGTTCTGATTTGTCATTTACTAATAATTTTGTTCTTATTTTTTAACATTCACGAATTGGCAACTGTTGATTTAAAGAAGCAGATATCGAAAGGTTGAAGAACTTGGGTTATCTTGCTTGGTACTATAGTACTATCACATGATTTTATTGTGTTAAAATTTAACAAAAGTTCAACAACTCTATTAAATTTAGATGAAACGAGGGGCTATCTGCTATCAATAATGTTACCCTCCCATTTAGTGAACGAATTCGTATTTATACAGGGTGAGTTTTTTTGATGAGCTCTCGTTTTCGAGATATGAGATACACTTATCTTTTTTTGAATGGAAACCATAGTTGGCTATGACCTCAAAAAATCGGACATTTTTCGAGCTTTTCAACGATATAATACTCGATATAGTTATTCATAAAAACAACGGAGTTATGGATGCTTTTCTCTCTTATTTTCACTTTTAACGTAGGTAGCCATGAAATAGATTGATTTATTAATAACTATTCCAAAAAACATTGAACGATATTTTTATTAGGTGTATCAGATATAACGAAAAAACTAAATAAGTAGGTACTTACTAAAAACTTAAGCAATTAAAGTACATAATAATGGTTACAATTTATGTTCGAAGTCCACCATTGTTATTTAGACAAAAATTGCATCTTTTTAAGATTGACACTACCGCTGCACGATAACTGCCAAATCGGGACACCGAGGTGGCCATTCGCGTGGGCAATTTCTTCCTATGCAAGAGTTTGGATAGATATTATCTAAATGTTGTCTTACTAATAACGAGTTATGAGCAGGTGCTCCATCATGTTGGAACCACTCAATTTCTCAACGAGTTCTCAAATTCAAATTATGCAACATGTCTTGAAAAGTGTATTGCAAGAAATGCAAGTAACGCTCCCCAATAAGTAATTCGTCATAGGTAAAAGGCCCCAGAATAGTAGACCCTATGATACCACACCAAACATTAAAACCAAATTTTATCTGGGGTCGTCTTTGTTCTACATGGAAAGGGTTTTCTTTGGTCCAGATATGCTCATTGTGTCTATTGAACATACCGCAGTTAGTAAATCTAGTTTCATCTGAGCATAACACCTTTAATGGATTGTCAAAGCACAAGTCTCTAAACCATGTACAAAACAAAATACGTCGATGTTCGTCACCAGCATGCAAAGTTTGAGAAACTAAAAGTTTGTACGGGTGGAACTTGTGCGCTTTCAGTACCTTAACTGCAGTTCGTTGAGATGTGCCAGCTTCTGCCGTAATCTCACGAGTTGATGTAGATGGATTTTGATTTACCATTGCCAAAAGATTTATTTGTGTTGCTTCGTTAATTTGATTACGTTCCGTTGGTGGTTTAGTAAAAGATCCATATCTGCGTAAACTATCGTAAAGCCTCTTAAATGTACATAGAGCAGGTTGACGACGATTAAAATATCTTTGAAAGTATTCCTCAGCTGCACGAACTGAATTTTTATGGCATATGATATAACATTCCACCATATTCAGTTTTTCTTTGTTAGAATATTCCATTTAACACGAAAACTTGTCTTTCATGGCTACGTTAAAAGTGAAAATAAGAGAGAAAAACATCCATAACTCCGTTATTTTTATCAATAACTATATCGAGTATTATATAAAAATGTCCGATTTTTTGAGGTCATAGCCAACTATGGTTTCCATTTAAAAAAAGATAAGTTTGTGTCATATTTCGAAAACGAGAACTGTCACGCAAACGAGGACATGACAGTCATATTCGGGATACAATTCCCTTCAATTTTGGTATTTACACTTTTTTTATAAAATCAAAAATAAAGGAGCTAGAGGGATTTGACTAAATTGACAGAATTTCGTTTTTTCAAAATATCTAGTTAGCCATGAGTTTTAACAAAAATCCGAAAGTGTCATTAAAGTGGGCCAATAAAACTGCAAATCTTCGCTAGTTTCGGAGATCCCCATACTGATCATCAAAAAAAAAAAACTCACCATATATAACGAACAGATTACATTCACGCAAATATCAGAACCATTAGGCAGCCCAGTTGAAAATTGAGTTTCTTTATTTATAGATTTCGTTATTAATACAGTTGCTAAAAGTAAAGCATTAGAATAGTTTTACCTTTTTCTGGTGGAGTCATCAAGTGAACATCTTTAAGAGCTTAGAAGCCAAAAATGACCTGAATTATTTATAGAGCAGGTATATTATACTACATTAAATATGATTCTACAATGTACCAATTGATTAATTCTTAGATGCAGTAGTTTGAAAAAACTGCCAGATTTCAGTTCTATTCATTTCCTGCAGAGTGTTGCCAAAGCCGCTTTCAGAACACAATTTCTATAATTCTTGGTAAGTATAATCTGCTACTGAATAGGTTAAGTTTTCGGATATAATTGCCCAGCTCATAGAAATTTGTAACTTAGATTAATGTGTATGTATGTGTTCGTTGTTAAAGTAATTGACATATCCCATATGTTAAGAACTAGATTTCCACTATGTTTTCTTTGTTACAGAAGTACCTGTGCTATCACAATCCATGCTTGGTATGGTAATGATAGGTCTATTTGTATGACTGCACATTCGCTTTGTCTGATAATGTTTTTCTACTCTGCAAGTTTTTTCCCTATCAGGATGTTTCGACGTCAGTATTTATATTATACCAACAGGATTAAGGGTTTTGATGAGGTTTCTAAAGTGTAATTTTGATTACAGAAGTGTCTAATAAACCTGCATATCTATTCGTGTTTCAATTGCTTCTTAATTTAGTGTTATTTAATTTGGTGTTCTGTTAGAATTATAATTATCTATAGAGTCCATTTTTTTAAGTTTCTTGTCTGTATTATCTGTTTGGAATTCCTCTTCCCTTGTTTAACCTGTAGTATGGCTCTTCTATATTAGGTATTTTCTTCATATTTGTGCTCTATATTTGATATATAACGTTTATTTCATCCAAATGCCTGTGATGGTTTATTTTATGTAGGCTGGTTTCTCGATATTCTGTGACAGTCATCTAAAGTGTTAATAATACCTAAGATAACTGAAAAACCAGAGTACGTTCTATAATGATATGTCTGTTTACACTATTTCTTTAACGGCACTTATTTGTATTTTAGCATTTCCAAGGTTTCCTAGTATTTTTTAGGAAATCTTGTCACTTTTCTGGTATAGTTTGTATATCTCAAATCCAGAAAAAGCAGAATCAGCTATCTCAAATGTTGTACGAGCCTGCTGTGGGAGATCACATTAAATCATTTGTTATAGTAAGTGTATATTAGGTATATGGGGAGTTTTTCATTTGATTTGATTTTTAGCTTCGTTATATGATATAGATGGATAGTTGTGTATTTTACATACATGGCTATTTGCATCTTTTCGGAATTCTCTCAGTACAAGGGCGTAGTCGACGGGGGGAGTTTAGAAGCTTAACCTACAAATTTTGGAATTGAAAATTCAATTTTAACGAAGCAACAATTTTTCCAAAAAAAATATTCGATAAAATTTTTTATACTGGAAAAATAAATGAATAGAAAAATGACTTTTGCGTTCGTAATCTAATCATTTCATCCACCTTCAAAAAAAATTTTCTGGCTACGGCGTTGTGTCAGTAGGTATATTGGTATTTGTTAAATGTTTGTCAATTTATATTTTGAAAATGTTATAATTTTATAGGTGGTTAGAATGTAAGTTATTGGTCTAATTGTTTGCAAGATATTCTATATATTCATCCTTTCGATTGATGATTGACGAACGTTCTTTCTTCGTTCGGTTGTGAATGGTGGCTGTGGATTTGTCATAATGTTGTTTATTTGTTTAGTGAGGTAACTGTGTGTTGTGAACTTTTTACACCAATAAATATTTTCATCAATCTAATTAAATTATATTGCTATTACGTGTGATAATTTTTCTTTTGTTATCACTTCGCTAGGTCTGTTACATATTTCTGTATCGATTTTGCTTCCTTGTTGTGTGTTGGCTACACATTTCTCCAGACTGCCAAATTTTCCTCTTGGTTTGCGTTGCTTTCCATGTTTTTAAGGGAGGTTTCAAGTTCTTCTTTCGTGTGATTTCTGACAGATTTAATTCTTAGTACATAAATTGTCGTTTTTTAGTGTAGGTACCCAACATATTACTGGTACTGCCCGAGTATTTGCTACTTATTATGCGTTACACTTATGATGTTATTATCTCACCTTGATTTCCATTGAAACAAGTTTTATACGCCAGTTTCTTTCTTTAACTTTTAAATATTTAGCCTTAGGTAGATACCGCTTGAGTTTTCTCTCAATTCAGATTTCACTAAGGATATTCTGTTTGTTTAAGTTGATTGATTTACTAGCACATGCGTTTGGGTCTATGCGTATTTTCACACATAGTGTTCATTTTTACGATAGGTATTAGGTAAGTTTATTCTTATTCTACAATTGCTATGATATCTTGTATACGGGCTTCTATTGTTTATTGTTTAATGGTTTCTATGTTTTTGATTTATGGAGATTAGCTGTTACAGTTCTAGATCTTTGTTCTTTTGCGTATTATTTTTCATCATTTGAATTGATTCTCACATAACTTTCTTGTATTCATATATAACTCAGTATCTGTTAAGTAACTATTCCCTTCAGTCTGGGGATATGTTTTGGTATTTTGATTATGTAAATCAATTATGTATGTACCACAAGTTGTCGGGTTAATCCTGTTTGGGGTACACCTACAATGGATCGGTTTTTCTCTCAATCTGTTCCGATCTGATCACCACCGATGCTTGGGTCCAATGACGTTTGGGAATTATTGGTTCAGGGCACGACCCCATTTGTAGACCTACTGTTAAGATCAAGTTTCTAATCATGCTCCCGAATGGTTCGTCCATAAAGACCGTAAAGGCAGAACCAGGGCAGGATCTAGGTGGTGCAAAGAGGGGACCCTGCCCCGAAAGACATTTTTTGGGTCGAAAAAATCGTAGATCCGGGACTGGGCAGATCATAACTGGAATTTTTTCTATTACTTCCAGGGATTGCGTGTTAATATTATTATATTGTTATAAAATTAGTTTGGAATATAAACCGATTACTTGATTGTTATTATTCTCAGTTAAATTATAAGTTCATTTTCATTTATAGTTTCATAACAACAAATGTGAGACGTTTTTGTTTGTTATAACACCGAAAGAAAGAAAGTGCCGTCACTGCAAGTTCATTTGTAATTTGACCAACTGTTTTCATTTCCATACCAAAACCGCGTTATATTGAAAAATATTCAAATTGTTTGCACCTCTTGGCACCGCGCTAAAGTGAATTAATTTGTTAGGATTTCTATGGACATACAAAGGTCGAATAAAAACGGAGAATCTAAAGCGAATTCCGAAACATTTCCACGAGCGAACACAACTCGATGAGCTCTCACCGCTGCGACGTTGCCGGTTTTCGCGTCGTTACTCGTACAGCGTGCGCTATCAAGCGAGACATGCCGTTATAGATTTTCTTTTCAGGGCTGTGTAAATCAGGCTTCCGTTTTCCCGCTCCGCTTCGTCCCTCTCGAACAATCAGCTTTGGCAAGCGAACGGAGAGCAAGCAAGCAAGCAGCACAAAGAGAACTTCAGAGAGAGAACCTGTTTACAAGTCACGCACGCAACGATATCGTTCTGTGTACTCTCTCTTGTTTTCACATGGCCAACTGGGAAAGAACTGATACGTGCAATTTATAGGTATTTCGAATGGTCAGACTTTTTTATTGCGATTGTTCAGCTAACAAGATTCGTTTGTTTTTAAATGCCTAGTTTATTTTTACATTTTTGCCGTCAGCGATTATGTGTGGGTTTAAGCTTTATCCAAAATCGTTTGTATTAATTTATGGTGAGACATATTGGAAAGTACATATGATTGTTTTATTTATAAATAAATGAATGATATTAGCAATTATTTAGGTAAAACTGAATGATGAATCCTATATAGTGCCAATCAGAGTTAACCTGTCCTAACTATTAGGGTTTCGTGGGGGCTGTAGCCTCGTAATCTAGACAACCACATGAGTGCTATTCTTGCTACTATCAACCTCTCGAAAGCATTCGATACGGTAAATCCTAGGATTGTAATAAACAAGTTATAGCATTATGGATAGCTGATGTTCCTTGAGTTTTCTCAGATCTTGCCTCACAGATAGGAAGCAAATTGTTAAAAAGGTGGTTCCATTATAGGGTCTGTATCACCTAGAGTACCACAAACATCCGTTCTGGGTGCCTTACTTAACTTATTTTACATACATGCTTGGAACACTGCGTGCCGGTGATATTACTTTCTTGATCCTGCTCAGCTCAAGGATATTTTATTTAAAGTATTTACTTTAAATAAAATGTGGACTTAATACTTACAACTATAATCAGTGTATTGAACCTACTAGATGTCGATGACATCTACCGTCTAGTGAGTAATTCAAGTATATGAAGGCATACTCTGCTATAACATATACCATACTCTTGACAGATGGTTCGAGTGTTTTATATAAAAACACATAAGTAAATATATATACAGATATATATCCACATATTTAGAACTATATCATTCAACGTATGACAGCCGTTTCGAACCAGGAGTTCTCGTCAGATACGCTTACTTGAATGACAAGTTCTAAAGTGTAATACTTGGATGTAATGCACAATATTAAGACAACAATCAGTGTATTGAACCTACTAGATGTCGGTGACATCTACCTGGTTCGAAACGGCTGTCATACGTTGAATGATATAGTTCTAAATATGTGGATATATATCTGTATATATATTTATTTATGTGTTTTTATATAAAACACTCCCTAAACCATCTGTCAAGAGTATGGTATATGTTAGAGCATAGTATGCCTTCATATACTTGAATTACTCACTAGACGGTAGATGTCACCGACATCTAGTAGGTTCAATACACTGATTGTTGTCTTACTGTTGTGTATTACATCCAAGTATTTCACTTTAGAACTTGTCATTCAAGGAATCGTATCTAACGAGAACTCCTGGTTCGAAACGGCTGTCATACGTTGAATGATATAGTTCTAAATATGTGGATATATATCTGTATATATATATTTACTTATGTGTTTTTATATAAAACACTCAAACCATCTGTCAAGAGTATGGTATATGTTACAGCATAGTATGCCTTCATATACTTGAATTACTCACTCGGTACTCCTACTATCTTTTCAAGAATGTAAAATCCGCAGAAGGCAAGACTTGTTTTTTGTTGACAATCTCCATCTTGTCGTCGAGATTTTACAATCCATTAATTGCTAGACAATATATTGTTTCTAGATTTCATTCACTTGAGGGAAGCGCAACTCATAACAGTTCTCAACTAGAAACAATATCTAGGTATGGTTTAGCATTCATTGGATTGTCAAATAAATAGCATTATAATTTCGATGATTAACCTATGTGGGATTTCTATCTGAGGAATCACAAAGAAAAGGAATTACGTGCTACATCCAATTTGCGATCTTTGTGATCTTTGAGAGCTAATTTTCCCTGAATCTCCAGGTTGTGGATACTCATTTCACGTTAAAATATTAAAGTCAGTTGTATGTAGGAAACATATTTACTCGAATTATATTATTCAGGATATCAATCAGTTTAGCGAAGCCGTACAATCTGGAATGGATGACATTAAATAAATGATATCCTGACAATTGCATTGGCTTACCCTAAAGTGTGTTTGGAAATTATTTAACGTCAGAAATTAAAAAATGTTCTGGATACTTCTGCCTTTTTAATCGACTTCCCAAATGAAAGAGATTATCAATTCGGCTAATAGCAAGGGCGTACCCAGCTTTTGGTCTAGGGAGGGGCAAATTTGGAGAAAAATTGTCCTAGAGGGGGCAAATCGGAATAAAAATTGTCCTTGAAAGAGCGACAATTCAAAAAAATTTTTGGTCCAGAGGGGAAAAGACAGCAAATTTATGGGCAGGTTTAATGACCCATCGGAGATTTTCCTTGGTACGCCCATGGCATATAGTATATTTCTTTTCATATGTTGAGAACCAATTTAAATATTATTTTTTGTTTAATAGAGTTTTTGGTGAAATTTGGAAGTTTTCTACGTACATCGCAAGAATATAGGTATAATTAATTTTATTAAAGATATTTTCGGTATAACTTAAATCAGCCGATTTTGTTTATATAGCTGTTAAATATCGATTTACATGAAAATTTAATAAGATCAATGGAAATGACATATTAATTCAAGGTGATCCATTTCTTTTTGTTCGTATAACTGTTAGTTACCTGTCAATTTAAACGAAAATGTATCATTCAGTAATGTTGGGACATTAGGTGTTACCTGGTCCTGGTTTATTACAGTTATACATACCTACGACATAAAAAATGAAGCATAAAAACTACACGAGTTAAAAAAATCTAAAAAGTTTAAAATAAGACATAACAAAAATATATTGAGTGACTTCTAAGTAGAACTAAAAAGTTGAAAATAATTAACAAAATACAACACTACACAATAAATAATAGCTTTATTCGCGGAACACAATTCTGAACCAATTCAGTTCTACTCAAGAGAGCATGCCTGATTCAGAACTAGTAAGAGATATGTGTGTAGGTACCTCGAATGCCATTGGAACTAATTCAGTACTATAGAAATCTCATATGCTTTGTTTACGAATTAATTTTATCCATCAGTTGTTCATTGATATTTATATTGATTATTGAATTAATAAGTATTTATGTGTTATACTATTGAAATAACAACAATTACAATTTTTAGACGCGAGATGTAAGACCGACATCTATTATTTTGGAGGAAATTAGCACACAGAGGTTCCAAATCTGGAGCCGTTCCCTGTAATTGCTGATCTCCCTTAACACCTAATACAGAATGTCACGATAAAATTTTCACCTGTCAGAGATACTGAATGCTCTCTTCGAGGTGTCATTTTTTGTACACGTACAAAAGAATGACACCTCGAAGAGAGTATTCAGTATCTATGACAGGTGAAGTAACCTGAAAGCGTACAAAAGAATGTCACCTCGACGAGAGTATTCACTATCTCTGACAGGTGAAGTAACCTGAAAGCCTACAAAAGAATGACACCTCGAGGAGAGTATTCAGTATCTCTGAAAATTTTATCATGACATTCTGTCCTAGGAGTTAAGGGAGAACAGCAATTACACGGAACGGCTCCAGATTCGGAACCTCTCTGTGCTAGTTTCCTCAAAAATCCTAGATGTTGGTCTTACTCTCGCGTCTACAAATTTACTGTTATGTATCAAATACATAAATAAGTGTTGGAGAGGACATTATATCAGAAACAATATATATCATATATATTGTCTGGAAAGGAGAGTGTAACAATTACAATGTTGGGGTATGGTTGTATTACTTTAAAATGGCGTAATTAACGCGCGACATTTCAAACAACTATTTAACAAACAAAAGTAATTCCCAAACTACCGATACCTGATACCACCCATCCCTTAACAGGTCGAATTGTATGATATAGGATACGTCACTCTGCTCCTGCTATTTAAGGTTGAAGTAGATTAAAAACGTTTTCTTTTGCATTTTTTTCCTGACAGGGCGAAACGATTTGCAAGATATTCCACCGTTTCACGACTAATCCGAAAATGAAATTCAAGCTGATGATCATCAAATTGTGGCACAATATATTCAAACTGCCTAAACTCTTGTTTTTGGAACACGTACAATTTCCAGAAGTTCCACATCACTTGAACTAAAGTGGTCCATGTCGACAAGTATCTTAAACATGTATAGAAACAAACTCTACGATCAAAATAACATTATAAATGATCACTTTACTCGTATAAATACGAATAGTCTTCTCCAACAATTTTAAATGCCAACCTAAACACTGTAAACAATAAATAAATTTCTCGGTGTAGGCAACACCCAACAATTTACTAAATTCTAGTAAAAACTATTCAAAAGCGCACCTCAGAACTAGGAATCCTAGCCATAATTCAAGAACTAACAATCTGGTTAAGAATCAATAACGAATTGAATTTTCCTTCGTCGCGAACACAGAATTGTTACTACCAGTTCAGTAATTTCTGTACCGCAAATGCTTTTGTTGCAACTGCGCATGCGATCAGTAATGAATTAATAACTATTTGTTGTTAGGGACCTGCACCCAAAATAAAAAAATTCAATAATCAAATTTGATGAAGTAGTAGATAAATATGCAATTCCGGCTTTTAGGTTTGCTTGGCACCAACTTCAAAAATATACTAGATAGGTAGGTAATTTGTGCAGAATGAGCACCTTTTATTGTTTACATTTTTTTTACTTTAGATATGGATACCTAAATATAATGAATATGTTATTTGTCTAGTCTTATGCGATTTTTTATAAATCAAGTCAGTTTTGATAAAATGGAAAAACAAATTTCATGAAATCTCTTTAATATACAATAGGCTTTTAAACTAAATTATTACTGCTAGGAGATTTTTTTCATTTTTAAAATGTATCGCATTTTACTTAGTACATACTTGATTAGAAAATTTTTCATTGTTGGTATCTTTCCTCTTTGCAACCGTAGGTATTTTTAACATTTTGTTATTTATATTTTTAATATGTTTGGCTTTTATGATATTTTTACTTTTTTGATATTTGGTGATTAAGAAAGTTTTTATTTCCATAAATTTGTATTGTTTATACTTTTGGATTTTGACTTTCGTAAGGTATTTTTTCCAAAAGTATAATCCGAAAGGAAATATATACTTTTGAAAAGTGTCCAAATACGGAAAAGCCGAATCAGCTATGACTTTGGCCGCGGGAACCTACGTTCTCTATAATTCCTAGTGTTTATACTTTAGGATTTGACTTTTGTGAGGTATGTTTGTCAAAAGTATAATCCGAGGGAAATATAATTTTGACAATAAACTTCGGCAACTCCTTTCGGAAAGTATAATCCGCACTGTTTATACTTTCAGTTTTTTACTTTTGCCAGGAATATGTTTCAAAGATATAATCCGACGTGATTACAATTTTGACAAGCGTATACTTCGTCAAATATTCTTTTGGGGAACTATAATGCTTATTGTTTGTACTTTCGGATTTCATTTTCGCGAGGCATATGGCTTTAAGAAAATATAGCTCAACGGGATTATGCATTTGTAAAGCCTTAACTTCGCTAATTTTTTTTTTTTTTTGGAAAGTAGAATTGAAAGTCTAATCCAAAGTGATTATACTTTTAAAAAACGTAAACTGTTAAAAATGGTGACTTTCGCCAGTTATTGTTTAAAAAAATATAACCCGAGGAGATTATAATTTTGTAAATTGTAAATATTACTAATATTTTTTTCTGGTAATATAATGGGCGTTACTCATACTTTCGGATTTTGACATTCGCGAGGTAAACTTTTCAAAAGTATAATCCGAGAAAGGCGTAATTCGCCAGTTATTCTCTCTGAAAATATAAACTGCTTTTTTATACATTCCGGAATTAGCTATAGGTAGTTTTTAAACTTAACTTTTTTTGTGATTAATAATAATAATAATTTCCAAGTTATTTTCAAAAAAATGAGCTTCTTTGTGAAATCCTA
Organism: Octodonta nipae; assembly: GCA_034190945.1. Classification (NCBI taxonomy): domain Eukaryota; kingdom Metazoa; phylum Arthropoda; class Insecta; order Coleoptera; family Chrysomelidae; genus Octodonta; species Octodonta nipae. Next base: position 23,257,921 of record CM067220.1, on the reverse strand, counting down.
AGAGGTATGTTAAAATATTTTGCTGTTGTTTATGGGAAGGTTTTAAAATATTGCACATTTATGTAGACTAGCGGTCGCCCAGTGGTCGAAATTCGACCCCAACTCATTAAAATTATGAGATAAAGATTATTGACGTTATTTTGTCTGTATAAGATATAGAGTTGAGGCGAAATTAGAAAAGTATGCCAGGCCTTTGCTATCCCTATTCTTTTATTTGGATTACGTTTTTAAAAATAATTCACGAAATATTTTTTTATTTATGTATATAATTGTGGGATTATTTTTACATAAATTTGTCTATTTTTTCTTTTTCTTTGTAACCTAAAAGTTTCCGTCATTTACACACAAACGATTTTAAATATAGAGATGACAAACAACCCAATGAAAACTCCAATATTTAATGTCATTTCCATTGTCTGCTGATTTATGATTTGTTGCACAACACCTTCGGACTCTTGTGAAAATTTTATTATATTAATTAAGAAAGTAGTACTACTTATCCGAAAAATCAATTCTGATCTATAATTTACAACACTAAATATTTTCCTATTGAACTATAGGCAAGTCCAAAGATAGTAAAAGATCATCACACGGTCTAAAAGAGCTTTACCCAGCCCCTGCCATCTTTATCATTTGAAAACCATCCCATAGCATATATATTTTCGCAGTGGTTTCTGTTGTAGTGTTCTGAATTTTAATTTTTTTGAACATTTGGGTTGTAAACTTTAAGCCAGCAATATAAGATTTCAAAGGTAAAATATGTCAACAAAATATATTTTACTCTAGAATAAATGAACCTAACTTTACCTAATAAATGGTTAGGTACATTTTTTATATTCAAACAAATCTTTAAAATGTTTTTAACAGTCAGAACTTTGCAGCAATGAGACCATGTAATGTAAAATTAATTAACTATAAGATACCCACATTGTCAGAAAACATTAATTTTCAGTATGATTTTCAATATAAAAAATTTACTTACCAACGTAGTAACTCATGATGATTTCTGTTTTATGTGGAAAATATAAAGAAACACGAATCACATACTGTTAATTAATAGTAGTTAAATACACCTATTTTTTTCTGTGAAGTGAAATTGAAACGTTGAAAATACTTTGAAATCTTTTCTGACCGAATTGAAAACTTTCAACGTAATCGCTACAAAAGTAATGAAATGTCAGAACTTAAATCAAATTTCCGACAGATGTCCAAGCATTCAGGGTTGTCAAATTTACCTATTTATCGTGAATTTGCGCATAATTTCACAATTCTTAGTTAAATTATATGAAAGTTATCCGACAAAAATAAAAGGACTCTAATTATATTAAAACACTACCACTGTGGTAATTTTCACAAATTTATTATATTTTATTTGACAATTGTTACGCTATAATAAATTTGAGAAAAATTACCACAGTGATAGTGTTTAATATAGGGTCATTTTATATCAAGTGGTCTAGGGCTCCACGCTCGACCATCTTGGATTTGGCTGAAATTTTGTATGTTGAGTACTAAATGTCTCAAACGAATTTTGGCCAAGTTTTAGATTCTCCAGTGGCATACTTATTCAGATAAAGACATTTGTTTGACCCCATTACCTGACCACGTAACGTTTGAAACCTAATATCTCTATTAATATTCTTTTAAATCAAATGAAACTTAGCTATCTGTACAACTTTTTGCGCTCTATTACATGGTAAAAATAACTATTATTTATGTTCATGCCGTAGGAAGATAAATTCTGTCAAAGTTGGTAAAAAAATTGACCTTTTAAAAAAAACTGAAATTTGAAAATTACATAGCTCCTTAAACAATTATTTAATAGATGTCCAATTTGATACATAGTGGCTCTATAAGTTGTTATTTGAATGTTTGTAATTTCATGGCAGTAGCTCTTTCTGTTAACTTACAAAATTAGTTGACAATTTTCAATCCCATATTCCAAAAAAGTATCTTCTAGAAACGTTTTTAAACCACTTTTATCAGGAAGAGCATGTCTTAAACATCCTAGAAAAGTAGATTTAATTGACTAACGCCAGCATATAATGCCCTAAAAATGGGCAAAAGTGAGAAGCATTGCTTTCATTTTAATATTCCACTTCTGTCTTTTTCTTTCTAGGTTCTCAAGCCTTTGATTTGATCTCTTAATCGAGGTTCCAAAGCCTTAAATGGGTGTCTGCATGGATTACAAGTCAATGATTGAGCAGCTTATCCTAGGTTCTCAAGCCTAAAGTGGGTATCTTATATGGTTCCCAAGCCAATGTCCACATCTTCATTTCAATTGATAGCAAGTTTTCTTCACATTCTGTTACATGTATAAGCCCCTTCCTTCAGCACATTTTCTGGAAATTGATATTGTCGGCCCGATGATGTGCCTGAAGGAGCAGGAAGCATGCAAATGAGGTGTTGCTCCAGAATCCAACATATATCCTGCCTTTCTGGCCAATAAAACGAATGGGCAGAACCTGGCGGATGCATGAAATTTATCAATGCAGTATTTTCTTCAATTGAAACTTCAACAACATTGCCAGTCCATCATTTGTTATCATAAATACAGGCAACGTAACAACCAGGGGACAGCTCAGACAATTTCAACTACAAAATAGTGGTATCAGAAATTCTGGCAACAAAATTTATCGTGTCATTGGAAACTTTGCTGACACTAATCGAGTTTAAGTCAACTGGTATGAATTGGTGATGCTCGCTAGTACCAGCTATTGTGCTGCTTTCTCATCACCGTTCTTCATGAAACTTTCTGTTCTCTTCAATTTCATCTTTTGTAACAAAAATATAATTAATTCCACTTATGTTTTGCCCACAAAAGTCAAAGAGATATTTTGGCGTCAATATTGGGTCAGATGAAGGTCTTTGGAGGCTGGCCCTGGCAGCCAGCCATTTAGTTGTGCCACCACTCCATCACAGGGTGATTTCTCATGGCTTGTACCAAAGAAGTTCCAGTCAGCCTCAATATTGAAATCATATTTATGGTTGCATAAATTCACAAAGTTCTTGTAATTTTTATATTGGGCAGCAGAACCATCACTGAAGTATATTTTCGTAACTTCTGTCCGCGTCACCAAAAATTCGATTAACTTTCGAATAAACACATGTTGCAATTTATCAGAAATCATGCAACGAATGGATGCACAGTGGCCTGTGAATTTTCCCAGTGAAAGCCCTGGGCAGCATCTTGAACTACATGTGAGTAGTTCTCGGCAAAGTCCATCAGAACTATCAATTCTGTTGCTTTTAAGTCAGTCTTCAAGTAATCACTTTGGTGCTTCCACATCTTGCTTTATAGTTTTTCAATAAAGTTTTCCACTGTTAATACACTGGTATCTTGTGTTTCACGGTCTTTTCGAACCCACTGTTTGAATTCAATCGATTCCTCTGTATCCCAGTCGCGGAATATTTCGTCCAAGTAAACCTTAACTGCATCTTCACCTGCGCAGCTTTGACAACGATGCAGCATACAGTCCTTGGTACTCAGACCACACACTGCCTTTTCTATTAGCATTTTGTAGTCATCTTTAATATTAGCACTTTGCAGCATATGCTTAACATTCTGATGTATGCTGCACACATAGACGGAATGCATGCCTGACACCAACAATCACACACCACTTTGGCCTGAGGTCGCAAAATTAATTTCAGCCCCATATTTATTACGGTATGCCACATACAGCTCTTAAAGGTTACACAATAGCAACCGCTTCTACTTTTGTACTTTAATAACACCAATCCGAACCGAAACATAATCTTTTTTGCCAGGAATCCTGCTGAATTCGTCTTCATGGAAACTGCCGACTCTTTCAGCGACTTGGTTTGCCAACCTTTGCATCAGGTAATGTGTACACATACCCTTTTCTGCCCTAATATTCCGGGCTGTTTTGACCAGGCATTCAGAAACGCCAAACTTCATTGCAGTTTTCTTTACTGACCAACTTTTCGGGGCCATAGTCAACAGATAAGGTCAGTGTAATCATTACACAAACTGCATTCAGCAGAGCGACTAGATTGTGCAATATCATCTTTCATTCCAGTGACGGACATGATTTTTTCTACTATCACATTTTGTGCACCTTCAATTTTTTGTTTCAAATAGCCAGCTTTGTTTTGGCTGCTTATACTACGAAGTGCCTAAAGCAGTGAAGCTTTGATCAAAACTAACGGAAGCATTTGGATCAAACTTGTCAGAAGAAGAAGTTGCTGTGACTTCAGCCATAGAAACGTATTCAGCCTTGCACTTGATGACTTGATTTTCTGACTAAAGTGACTTTTAATAAACGACCTTTGATCATGTGGTTCTGCCTTCCAAACGGATTGCAAGACGTTTTTTGGCTCATTTCGTATTTGAGGAGGTATTTTCCTTATTGATGCAAACAGACAAGGTCATTGTCCATAAGCTCAACTTCTGATCGTCGAGCAATAAGTAATTTTTCATTTGCTGACAAGCTCCTAACAGCCCGATTTTGTTGGAATAAAATGTAACATGGTGAATACAATATTTGCCCAAGAGTGCATTCGGTTATAACAGAATCATAATCAATTGCTTCGCTGACGTCCATCTCGAATTAAATCAATTAGCAAATTATATAATATTAATGGGAATCTAAAACTCTGTATAATAGGTTAAATGTGTTCGTTTATGAACGAAAAGTTGTCTAATAATATCAACACATGAGAAAATTAAGAAATCGAAATAACAGCAGGTTGGCATTTAAAATTATATTCGTTGCTATGGCAATGACCCATAGTCAACTTCGGCCCTCTTTTTTTACACTGGTTGCCGGCGTTAGTCAATCAAGTCTACTTTTCTAGGTATTTTAAGACATGATCTTTCCAATGGAAGTGACTTTAAAACGTTTCTAGAAGATACTTTTGTGCAAAATAGAATTTAAAATAACTCAGATTTAGACTTTTTACAAAAATTGTCTACTTTACACAAACTTTGTAAAGTAGCAGTTGGAGCTACCAACATAAAATTATAAACTTTTAAAGGACAACTCATAGACATGCTATGCAGCAAATTTCACATCTATTAAATAATTATTTAAAGAACTATGCAACTTTGAAATTGCAATTTTTTTGTAAAAGTCATTTTTTTAGTTGATTTTAATATAATTTATCTAGATACAGCGTGAACAGAAATAATAGTTATTATTACCCTAAAATAGAGCGCAAAAACTTGTACAAACTAGCTCAGTATCACTCATATTAAAAGAATATCAAGAGAGATATTAGGAATCAAAGTTGGTGATATCTCAGTGTCATCCGTTAAGTTGTCAGGGTATGGGGTCAAACAAATGACTATATTGCAATAAGTATTCTACTGGAGAAATTAAAACATTACTATAGTTTGTTTGAGATATGTGGTACTTTGCATATAAAATTTAACCTAAATCCAAGATGGTCGAGCGTGGCACTTTTCTAAAACTAGACCACTTGACATGGAATGGCCCTATAATTAAAATATGAATTTTCACCAAGGAATGACCGAAACAATCATCAGTTTAGAACGACTCTAAATTAAAAGCATAATGCTAAAATAAAGAAGATATCAGAAACAAACTAATGAACTAATGAGGTGCAACATAATTCTGATTTTAGTTTGCAAACCATATTTAAAATGTTATAAATGTTGCAAACTGCAAACTTGCGGGCGTCCAATAAACGGCGATTATAATGAATAATAATTTTTCGTTGGTCTTATTTCAATAGCATGACTATGTAGGATAACTTTCGCGAAGTGACAATACTTTTAGTTTTACATTTAATTTAGTGTGTCTTTCACATTGTTGTCAACCTATCTTATGATTTTCTCACTAAGCAATCTGGCGGCACTGTTTGACATTGACAGTATGGATGTAAATAATGTTTTTTTTATTATTTTATTATTTAATTATTGAACCAATATTATAAATTTTAGCATTCTGCACTGAAGGTCGTCTGTAGCTACTAAACAAAACAAAAATAAAGAAAATCGGTTAACAGACAAAGGAGAAAATGTTACCTAACCGTTTTGTGTTTGCCTATTTGTATATAGATATAATTGTATTACTAGGAGTAGACGATTTAGCTCCATTTTGAACATGTAAATTAAACTATTAATTTTATTAGTTATAATTCATATGCAAAAAGCTTCTTACTGAGACCACAGACATATTGACGCTAAAATGGCGCTGGGCAGGACATATTGAGAGGATGCAGGATAACCGATGGACGAAAAGAATTTTGGACTGGAGGCCAAGAATGGATAGTTAGGGGAGACCGCCAACAAGATGATTCACGATTTATAAATAAAACAGTCAAATTGAGTAGCATCTGCTCGGAATAGAAGAAACTGGATACATTTCGAGGACGGCGCAGATTAATATTTGTTACTATATTTATTGATTCTAGAATTAATCATAACATATTTGTAGAAAAATCTGTGTTTCAAATATTTTAAATATTTTGGGGTCTAGATCAGACCCCGTTCTTAATGTAGTTGAGAACGGCACCGAAAAAAAAACAAATATATAAAGTACAACTTTTACATTTATGAAGTTATACTTCCCGTCTCTTATTATATCCTGTCTCTGTTTCTATTTCCTTGTGTTATCATTAGTAACAGTTATAAATTTCAGGTGAATTAAAATAATTCTCACTATTTTGTTATGACTCACGTATCAATCCTAATGTGTAATTTAATTCTTAATTTAAATTTCTATAGTGACAAATAAAATTTGTTGAATTATTAACTTGCAAGTTGAATCTCATATTCGATGAATTGTAGATGCGGCAAAAAATTTAACAAAAGGTTTATGGAAGTAATAGCGATCTTTCTGAGTTCTGACATAGGTATGTCAAGTCCGTAATGAAATATATAGCAGAGAGAATTGGAGTTTTTATTAGAAAAGAAAATTTTGTGCAGGTTTTCTATATTAATTTGATGTTATATTAGTTTTTCTTATATATTATTGATATTCTATAAAAAAGAAAATCATAATGTAATTTACCTTGTCTCTGTTTCTTACACAGTAAACTAAACTGTATGGGTATTTCAAGATCGAGGTAGTGTGTGGTGTTGGTGTCAGTGTCGAAACAAATGAAATTTCAAGTTATCCACTTCATTCTTTTGCTCATCTATTTTTATATGTGTAAATGAGGGCCCCCGTTAAAAAGCTTTCGCTTCAAAAATGAAATATATTCGCTGTATGAAAATGTAGAATTCGGAATTAAAATGTTCGACACTTAACTAAGGGAACTTATTATTATGTAAATTTAGAAATACAGGTTAGCGCAAAAATGCAAATTCATATAAAAATAATCAAGCCCTTTTCAAATTGGAAGAATTTGAAAGAGTTATCTTCAAAATATTAAGTGGTGCTCGTAAGTGTTTTAAGATCACAGTATTGTTGATCAAATTCCACATTTCAAATGGACTTATTGAACCCTAAATACTAGCTGGATAGCTGGAAGTTAAATATTCTAGCTAATATTGTGTTATCCCTGATATTAAATATAAGACAAAGGTAGAAGTCGAATCCATTTTAGGGAATGCACTATCGTAGTATGTATTTCAATGTCATACGTAGAGGAGCCAAATAAAATTCTGAATATAACTCTTTCAAATTTATCTAATTTTAAAGGTGCATTATTATATTTATACGAACCTTGGGAATTTTTTGTGCTACACCGTATGTATCAAATACCAGTAAATATTTTTAACTACGTCACTACATGTTGGCAAACATTTTCATTTCACACAGATTTTCCAGGTGTAAAATTTTATTAAATGCGTGTAACATCAACAGACGACAATTGACGAAAATCATATACCTACTACATAAATACTTTATCATTTTATTTAAATAATTTTGTAGGTTTATACCTTTCAAATAAGGTACTTTTATCCCCATTTTAAGAAATTTCTTTTCACTAGAGGTGGAGCTGCATTGCAGGTTAAATTGCCCTCTTCACGGTTCATTTATTACCCTTGACAAATGGTGAAAAGGGTTGAAAGCTTGGCCGACTTGCAATGCCGTGCTGTCATAACCATAAATAACATCTTGTTCGGATTATGGTTGTTTCAATATTGCCTAACAAATGAAGGGGTAATTTGTAGAATAATCAATATGTTGCAAGCAATAATTACTGATACGAATACTAATTAGGCAAACATTCTTTGGTAATTACAGCGTAATACAAATATTCTTGATATATTGGAGTGCTTTTGGGTAAATACTTACGAACGATAATGAGCTTGCAATTTGCATTTAGTGTTTTTTTTTTAATTCTCACCAATATTTTATAAGTAATTCAAGTAGCTAAAATGTGACACTGTTACACAACGAAAGTACTTGCAATTATAAAATAATATGGTCAAATGCGATACTAAGTGTTTTCTCGGTATTTTATCCACAAACTTTGAGTGAAATACTATATAATCTTCTGTCTGAGTGGTTTGAAAGATAAAGGGGAGAATGAGTCAAATTTAAATAATAAATTATTCAAACTTTTAAAGAAGTTATTTTAAAAATACAAATGTAAAAACACAGTTTTGCAGCCTAACATCAAACCTTTATTTTAAACACTCAACGCCGTTTCAAGGAGTAAATCAAACTAAATCGAAATTACAATTTTCTCTAATATGTACCTACCACTAAACTATTACTTAAGTAATTAGTACAAAGGGTAAATCCTAAGTACCTGAATTTTAAATAACAGATTTCAAAGATAAGGCAGATTTTATATAATGCAATTATGTAAATTAGGATAATCCTTAATTGCCTACCTACTTTCAGGCTACATTATTAAGTAATGACATTTTTAATACTTATTTTACGGATTCTTGGAAAGTAAACTATTCAATGAACTGTATGGAATAGGACCCTTATCTGAATTTATTAGTTTATTATTTTATAACTCAATATGCTTTCGTAATAGTCGAGTTCCCTATAATTATTTACTTGTTTAGCTAATTTTAAAGAAAATAAATATACAGAGTGGTTGTGTTCTAAAACATGACGTGCAACACTAGATTTATCCGCTCTTCCGTATTTCAAATGGGCAATATGCTCTTTGAAACGGTTACTGATAGATCTGGGTGTCTGTACATAATACCTTAAATCACAATCATTACATTTGATTTCATGAATACCGGAGTTCTCGAAATCAGCAAGTTTATCTTTAGGATTGCGCAACAATTTCTGTAGTGTTGTAGTTGTTCTATACACCGCTTTATACCAAGTTCTTTAAAAACTTTCTTAAAGCCCCTAGTATGACGACTGTACGGAACCGAGACAAACTTTTGTTCTTGTGACTTATTTCGAAAAGTTGTTGTAACATATGAACAGGAACAAAAGGGTACTCTACCATTTTTAGATGTATTAGTTTTAAGACATGATAGTGATAAGTTAGAGTTTGATGTATATGGGAAGGATACTAGCACATATAGATATTTACCTAATACGTCTTTTCACTGTCAACAACATAAAATGGCGGAAATTAATTTCCTTGTACATAGGTTGTTGAAATTCCCTCTCAATAAAGAGAGGTGTGAAAATGAAAAGAACACTATTAGAGAAATAGTTGCATGTAATGTTTATCCAACAGATATTATAGATAAATTAATTATGAAGAAACGGCTTCGGTTATGAATGAAAGAAGTTTTTTATATTTGTGACAAACCAAAGGTTCCACAGCTTTTCCATTAAAAATACAAATAAAATATAATTGAATTTTTATGCTGTTTGATACACTACGTTATGGGTGCACTTTAAAAACAAAATTTTCCATTTAAGTTTATTACTATTAGAATTTGATCGATTTGATCGAGTTTTGTATATATTTTTAATAACGTTATAACAAATTATTTTAAAAAATATAAAAAAATATATTTTCCATTTGATATATTACATAATGCGTTTGAAAAAAATATAATTATTCATTTTTCATTTAATTTTGAAATTTGGACCCCCAACTTAATATCAGGGTTTTCTCCTTCATATCTGTTTTTCCAAGATTTCTTTTTTTTTCAAAATTTGATGTCGTGTAGTTTCAGAGATAAAGGAAGAATAACCCGATGGTTTATATTTTTGTTAATATATTTTGTTAAACAAATAATTCTAAAAATATGAAAAATATGTATTTGCATTTCTCATAATGAACCCTTTCATTCGATATATTACATGATGCGTTTAAAAAAATGAATTTATTACTTTCCATTTAATTCTATAATTTGCATCCCAAAATTAATATTAGGGATTTATATTTATTTATCCTTTAAGGGTTCATTTTCTCAAAATTTTAAACATTTCTGTTAATATCTTTACAGAATTGATTAAAACACAATGAAAAAAAATGTTTATATTACTCAGAACGAACCCTTTTATTTATTATATTTTGCAAGATGACTTTTAAAAACAGTTTTTTATTTTCCGTTTAATTCTTTAATTTTCCCCTCAAAATTAATATTAGGGATTTCTTTTTATTTTTCCTGTAAAGGTTCAAATGGGCCATGATTTTTTCAAAATTTTAGGTCCGATAGGTTCGGAAATAAAGGGAGATACCTACATTTTTTACATTTTTGTTAATATCTGGTCAAAAATTTATTTAAAAAATATGAAAAAAAAATATATGGATTCGTCATAAGTAGCCCTTTAATGTGATAGATTAGAAATAACTTTAATTTTATATTTTCCATTAAATTTTGTAATTTGCCCACCCCCCAAAATTAATATAAGGTGTTTCTCCTAATTCTTCCTGCAAAGTTCAGGGGGACTCTATATCTCTATTTTTAAAAAAATTTACTTATAGTTTCGGAGATAAGGTGGACGGGCCGGGGAATCGGTAATTTTTGTTAAATATTTTTGTTAATATCTTTTAAACAATTTATTTAATAAATAAGATAATTTATATTTAAAAAAGAATTCAGCTGACTTAAAATAAAAACCGTTTAGAAACCGGATGCAATAAATCACTATATCTGATTTAAGGTACAATTCAATTGAAAATTTTAGCTTATTCTTATCTCTCTCTCTTTTTCATCCTTTCTCTTTCTAATTTGTATTCTTTGTCTATATTTTCCAAATGTATTTTAACTTTTTTATTTGTTTTAATATATATATATATATATATATATATATATATATACAGAGTGAGTTTTTTTTTGATAATCAGTATGGGGATCTCGGAAACTAGCGGAGATAGAGCAATGGTTAAATTGGGAAAGATTTGCAGTTTTACTTGCCCAATTTAATGACATTTTCGGATTTTTGTAAAAAGTCATGGCTTACTAGATATTTTTAAAAAACGAAATTCTATCGATTTAGTCAAATCCCTCTAGCTCCTGTGTTTTTCGATTTTATAAAAAAAGTGTAAATATCAAAATTGAAGGGAATTGTATCCCGAATATGATTGTAATGTCCTCTTTTGCGTGACAGCTCTCGTTTTCGAGATATGATACAAACTTATCTTTTTTTGAATGGAAACCATAGTTGGCTATGACCTCAAAAAATCGGACATTTTTAGAGCTTTTCAACGATAACTCGATATAGTTATTCATAAAAATAACGGAGTTATGGATGATTTTCTCTCTTATTTTCACTTTTAACGTAGGTAGCCATGAAAAAGATTGTTTTCACTTTGACGTTTCCTCATTTGAGAGTAATTCCATTAGTAGTGCTGAACTGACAGTCGATATTGACAAGTTTTCGTGATAAAATGGAATATTCTAACGAAGAAAAACTGAATATGGGGGAATGTTATATCATATGCCATAAAAATTCAGTTCGTGCAGCTGAGGAATACTTTCATAGATTTAATCGTCGTCAACCTGCTCTATGTACATTTAAGAGGCTTTACGATAGTTTACGCAGATATGGATCTTTTACTAAACCACCAAAGGAAAGTAATGAAATTAACGAAGCAGCACAAATAAATGTTTTGGCAATGGTAAATCAAAATCCATCTACTTTAACTAGTGAGATTGCGGCAGAAGCTGGCCATCACAACGAACTGTAGTTAAGGTACTGAAAGCGCAGCCATACAAGCCATACAAGCTTTCAGTTTCTCAAACTTTGCATGCTGGTGACGAACATCGACGTATTTTGTTTTGTACATGGTTTAGAGACATGTGCCTTGACAATCGACAGTTTCCATTAAAGGTGTTATGACCAGATGAAACTAGATTTACTAACTGCGGTATGTTCAATAGACACAATGAGCATATCTGGGCTAAAGAAAACCCTTTCCATGTAGAACAAAGACGACCCCAGATAAAATTTGGTTTTAATGCTTGGTGTGGTGTCATAGGGTCTACTATTCTGGGGCCTGTTATCTATGACGAATCACTTACTGGTGAAAACCTCTTTCGAAGAAACAATGTTTTGACGCCTTGTCCTTCTGAAAATCACTGTCCTGCCAATGCTCAGAAGCGCAGATGGTAGAAATCCGTAACGCACTATAATATGCTAAGGGAATTTAGTAACTCAAGCATTTATCCTTCAAAATATTAGCTTATGCTACCTCTTGAGAAAGTCAAATTGTTCATGAAAAAAAAAACTAATCGCCTTATTGGTTTAAACAGGTAAGTTCTCAAGTTACTAGATGGATTATTAATTTTGAATAGTTTGTTATTGACTATATTTCTATTAGTGAGAAGTTAATTTTTTTAAGAGCTTTAAAATGCTTGTATGAAGCTACTTGCATTTTTTGCAATACACTTTTCAAGACATGTTGCATAATTTGAATTTGAGAACTAGTTTAGAAATTGAGTGGTTCCAACATGATGGAGCACCTGCTCATAACTCGTTATTAGTAAGACAACACTTAGATAATATCTATCCAAACTATTGGATAGGAAGAAATTGCTCACGCGAATGGCCACCCCGGTCTCCCTATTTGGCAGTTATAGACTTCTATTTATGGGGTGCGCTAAAAAACAAAAGAAAGTATGAGACAGTTGGTGACCTAAGGGAGGCGGTACTACAAGCAATTGAAGAAATTGATAGGCGGTCTGTGAGGAAAGCGGTAATGCCAATGTTAAAAAGATGCAATTTTTGTCTAAATAACAATGGTGGACTTTTCGAACATAAATTCTTGCCATTATTATGTACTTTAGTTTTTAGTAAGTACCTACTTATTTAGTTTTTTCGTTATATCTGATATACCTAATAAAAAAATCGTTCAATGTTTTTTGGAACAGTTATTAATAAATGAACCTATTTCATGGCTAACTACGTTAAAAGTGAAAATAATATTTTATGGTGTAGCCTCTCTTACATATTCGTTTCGCAAATTTCTCCATCTTGTTCTGTTGTACGCTTTTTGGGACCAGGTTATGCCTGCTATTTTCTTGATGTCATAGTCCCATCTTACATTGGGGCGTTTCCTTGGTCTTTTAACACCCCGATTTTTGTTGACCACCTATTATCTTGTCTTCTTGCCAAATGTCCTGCCCATTGCCACTTCAGAGATTTCACTCTGTGGATAACATCTATTACCTGGGTTTTGTTCCTTATCCACTCTATTCTCTTCCGATCTCTTCTCATTATTCCGATCATGCATCTTTCCATAGACCTTTGTGCTACTTGAAGTTTTCTTGTAAGTTCGGTTTTCAGAGTCCAGGTTTCACAACCGGATGTCAGTACTGGTAGAACGCACTGATCAAAGGCTTTCTTCTTAAGGCGGAATGCCATTCGTGACTTGAAGATTATAGAGTTTCTTCCAAACGTCATCCATGCAAGTTTGATCCTTCTGTTTATTTCTGGTAGTAGCGAACCTGATATGTGTATTAATTGACCTAGGTATATATATTGTTCTACTATTTCCAGAACTGTGTTATCTATTGTGATGTCTTGTGTGTCTACTAGTTCGTTGTACATTATCTTTGTTTTTCCGATATTTATTTTTAGGTCTATTTCCTTGCTTACTCTGCTAAGTTCATTGATTTGATTTTGTAGTTCTCCTGCGTTATTGGCAATTAGGACAATGTCATCGGCTAATCTCAGATGGTTTAGATGGTTTATTCTCCATCTAGGTTCAGTCCTTTGTGGTCCCAGTTTAATCGTCGAAAGATACTCTCTAATGCCGCTGTGAATAGCTTCGGTGATATTGAGTCACCTTGTCTGACTGAATTCAGGGCTGCCTTCGTATATTCTGATTTTGGCTTTGGCTTCCTTGTATATATTAGCCAACGTTTCTATGTATGGCTTATCTACACCTTGTTCACTCAGGGCGTTGATAACCGCCTTCGGATATATAGTGTCGAACGCTTTTACGAAGTCAATGAAGGCAAGTGGTATTTGATATTCTCTAGTTCGACTGATAACTTCCCTTATAGAGTGTATGTGATCGATTGTGCTGAAGCCACTACGAAAACCGGCTTGCTCTCGGGGTTGAGCGGAATCTAGTGTACTCTGTATTCTGTTTTGTATGATTTTAATGAATATTTTGTACACTACCGGCAGGAGAAGTCTGTAGTTCCGAATGTCTTCTTTATTGCCTTTCTTATGGATTAATACTATGAGGGCGCTATTCCATTTTTCTGGGATGCGTCTGGTTCTTAGGCAATTCGTATATATTTTGGCTAGGCGTTTCCATGCTTCTCTACCAGCGTATTTTAGTAGTTCAGCCGTTACTGAGTCGTTACCTGCTGTCTTGCCATTTTTCATTTTGTTGACCGCTGAATCCACTTCCTCCACAAGTATTTCATGTATTTCTTCTTTCGTCAGCTGTATTTCCAGAGATTCGGGGGCTTTGTATAGATCCTTGTAGAATTTTGTGACATGCTCCATTATTTTGTGTCTATCCGTCATTCTGATATTTTCTTATGTCAATGCGATTACTTATCTTTTCCCAATAATCAATGCTTTCTTAGCGTTTTTATAATTTTTCCGATTTTCAATTGCAGTTTCTACAAATTTTTCGTTGTATTTTTTGATGTCCTCTGCAATTTTCTTTCTTTGAATAATTATATCGAGTATTATATCGTTGAAAAGCTCTAAAAATGTCCGATTTTTTGAGGTCATAGCCAACTATGGTTTCCATTCAAAATAAGATAAGTTTGTGTCATATCTCGAAAACGAGAACTGTCACGCAAACAAGGACATGACAATCATATTCGGGATACAATTCCCTTCATTTTTGATATTTACACTTTTTTTATAAAATCAAAAACAAAGTTTTTCAAAATATCTAGTAAGTCATGACTTTTTACAAAAACAAGAGTGTCATTAAATTGGGCCAGTAAAACTGCGAATCTTTCCCAGTTTAACGATTGCTCTATCTCCGCTAGTTTCCGAGATCCCCATACTGATCATCAAAAATACTCACCCTGTATATATATATATATATATATATATCATATAATTTATTAGTCTATTATTTTATGAATCGCCTGTACAACTACAATTCAACTCAATACAATATCACAACGGTCCTGAAATCTTTAAAACCACCCTGTATGAGTATAAATCCTCTCTATTGACTATTGACTCTTTCTATTTTTCTATTGTTTAAATTATTCCTGACTACCAATGATTTTATTTCGCCCCATATGTCTAGTATTCCATTTATGCAACTGGTCATGGTCTACCCTATACAACAAAACTCACCTTTTTGATCCACACTTTATGACTATAATTTTCCTCTACCATTTATTTCAACCACCGGTATATGCAACTGCTTCTACAAATTTTTGAACCCATGTCTATCATTATATTCCGTCCCACGTTCTATAATTCAAATATCCTAACTGCTTATGCATATATAACAAATTTTTGATACACCCTGAATAACTATAATTTTACCCTTACTTCAAATACCTTGTATAAGCAACTGCTTTTGTTCCAAACTATATAACTTTTTTAAACCGCCTTGTATAACTGTAATTCTACTCCAACTTATATTTCAACCATCCTGTATATTCAACTACTTCTGACAATTTTTAAAGTCTGTTGTATAACTGTAATTATTTTCCGTCCTATAATGCAAATATCCGCTCTGAATAACTCAAGTTTTGCTTCTTTCTTATTTCAACCACCTTGTATACGCAACTACTTATGTGCCACCCAATACAATTTTTTGAGAAACACCCTGTATAACTAATTCAATTCCAACTTATATTTCAACCATCCTATGTATACAACGGCTTATGTACCTCCTAATATCACATGCACGCACGCCACACCTACAACGGTATACCATATAGAAGAGTTCGCCGACATATCTAACAAATTTTTGCTTCGATAAACTAACAGAATATTTTCTGCCATTTCACGCGACTAGAACTTCGTCTCTAACAGAAAATAACTTTCAAATGCATCAAATTGTAAACCACTTAAAACACCCTGTACGATATACTTTAATGGCATATCATGACATTTAAACTAGATATTTATGATAAAAATTTGACATTTTCCATGATGTTTAGAGTTTTTTTGCATATATTTTTCCGATTTTCAGAAAAATGGTATGTTTTGCGTTATAGAAAAATGTACGGAATCAAGCTGGAATATATCTTTGTAGAATACAATTTATAATATTCAAAAATTTTTAACGGTTTTAGAGAAAATAGTGAAGATTCATTGAAAATCGCTGACATCTATAATTACTTTTTTTTTGATTTTCTAGAAAACCGTAAATCTCATGTTATAGACAATTACACGGGTCCTTTCTGTAATGTTTCTTAATATAATGCAGTTTAAATCACCAAAATTGTCCAAGCCGTTTTTGAATAATCGCCCCACATACATAAAAAAATTTGCATACGAATTAATAACCTCCTTTTTGGAAGTCGGTTAAAAAAATAAATAAAATATTTTTTTATTCGTCATAATTAGCTCTTTGATTTGATATATTATATGATGCTTTAATATTAACCTTATATTTTCTATGTAATTCTGTAATTTGCCTCCCAAAATTAATATTAGGGATTTCTACTAATTTAAATAATTAACAAAACAATAGATGGAAACAAGTTGGAATTGAGTATTGTCACATGACACACCCTATATATATTTTTTTGTTGAAAAATTGCGCATTTAAAAATTCAGATCGACATGTCCAAGAGGTTTTCCCTACAAGCCCTCCATTATTCATTATCCAATTTATTCAATTTGGCTGTTCCACACTGTATACTACAACCTTTTCATAAATAGAATATCTCAATAAGAGAATCATAAAAATCCATAGTTAAAATGTAGCGCACATTTCTTGAGATCGCTAATACAACATATATGTTTATAATAGAACCATTTTTTATATTAGTCCCTGCTCTGAGGGATCCTTTGTATATACATCGAAAATGTGGAGAAATGTCTGGTTTAGGTTCTTCTAATAGGTGTTAACAGATTTAATATGCTTGCGACAAAGAACGTCTGTAAATATTATTTGTTTATACAATATTTTCAACCTCGAGTGTAAAATATCTGAAATTTGATCTATACTGCTTTCTGTAGAAGGTAATTAATTTCAAAAAGTGTGTAGTAAATAATTGCTTAATAGCTTTCACATTTGGGATGTTTAGAAAGGATGTAGAATTAGAAACTGTGGTTTCGCATGTATAGAGTATAATAAGTATAATTGATAACAAATATTTTACACTTACGTTAGTTATTATTTATTTTAAATTGAAGGTCGTAATAAATTCCCATATGATAATTTTTAACTCATAATTGCTAGCTAATGTTGATTTCTATCACACAGGTTTGTATCACAAATCAAATAAATAGATTTTTTTTGTACATGTGTTTTAGTGTCAACTTTTATGAGCACTTCATAAATATACTATTAAAAACTAATTCAAAGTGTTCAAAAGTGATTTTATCACAATCTTTATTTACTTATTTAAAAACATTCAAAATGATTTAAACATGGGACACTGTATTTATACTGTAATCGCTGTAGAACATAATTGTGTTTAATTGTCAAGTAAAGCTACAATGGATTAATAATTCTTTGCCGTTTTGAATTCGTAGTTATATAGATGTCATAAAGGAGAAAAAAATCTAATCCATGTTTAATATTGAAACACAAACATCGATATTTAGAAAGAAAGAATAAAATCTTGAGAGAAATAGTTTTTTTTGTAAAGCTAATTTTGTCAATAAAGATATTTGCAAAAACAGGGTAAATTAAAATTTGTATCATGAATATCTAGCTTAAATGTCAAGATATGCCATGAAAATATTTCGTACGGGGTGTTTGTAACGGTTTTTCAGTGCAGTCCAGTGAAATGTAACAAAATATTCCATTAGTGTGTCGAAAAGAATTTTTTTTAGGTGAACGATGTTTTCTATATGGTATATGGTAGTAGCTGTGTGCGTGTATAGAAATTTAAGCAGCAAGCAATGGGCGCAGTTAAATTGGGCGAAGTAAAATCACAGTTTGACAGGTAGGTTTAAAAAATCTTACAAATAATTGTGATATTGGGTGGTACATACGCCGCTCCATTTATAAGATGGTTGAAATATAAGGTGAAATAGAATTAAAGTTATACGGGATGGTTCAAAAAATGTTGTATTGGGTGGAACATAAGTAGTACTTTATAAAAGGTGGTTGAAATAAGACTGTAGTAAAACTATAGTTATACAGAGTGGATAAAAAAATTTAAAAAATGGTTAAATAAGCATATGCAGTAAGGATATTCGCGTTATAGAGCGGAAGGTTCAAAAAATGTTTGTAGTAGTTGCACATAGGTACAGGATGATTGATGTATAAGGCGGAGTGGAATAATAATTATACAGGGTGGGTAAAAAATGTTATATAGTGTGGAACACAGGTAGTTGCTTATACTTAGCATATTGGGCTAAGTAAAATTATTGGTATACAGGGTGATTTAAACTATAGAAAAATAGAAACAATCAATAGGGTGGAGGGGATTAATACTTGTACAGGACGGTTGCAACATCGTCTAGAGTTGAATTATAGTCGTGCAGGGTGATTCAGAAAATGATTGACAAATAATTTATACACAGAAACATATATACAGGGTTGTTGCAATATAGGGTAAATTAGAATTACACTTATAGGAAGTGGTCCAAATAATAAAACAAATAAAAAAGTTAAAAAATATGTGGATTATGTAAAAAATACAAATTAGATAGAGAGGGAGAGATAATAATACTCTAAAATAATCAACAGAATTGTAGGTACCTTAAATCAGATAAAAAATATGTCAGAAAATATTTAATGAATGCACACGGTTTCTAAATGGTTATTACTTTAAGCCAGTTGAAGTCGGTTCTTTTTTAAATATAAATTATCACGTAAACTTTTTTTGTCAATTAATATTGTAGTCGTTTTTTTGTTTTTTTATTTACCAAAAACAAACTGTTTGATGGTTGATCAAAAATCCATGTTTAGTAATGTTAAAATGCCTAGAGTACGTCTACGTTGAATGTATAACAAACTAAGTGAATTTGAAAGAGGTCGAATTATTGGTTTAGGGGAGGCGGGTATTTCATTTTGAGAAATCGCTAACCGCCCCAGCTCAAATCCAACTACTGTTATGAGATATTGTCAAGCGTGGATTGATAACACCCAAAATCGGACAAGTATGGGCACCGTGCGTCGAAGAGGCACAAATGAAGTTCACGATCGATTGAAATTGAAGTAGGATACCTTTAGTCTTTGTTCGAGACAACATGACAGCGCAACGTTCAGGAGTAGTGGAGCCGTATATACTCCCTTACCTTAATCGATGAGTGGATCCCATATTGCAACAAAATAATGCTCGGCCTCATGTTGTTCGAGTTAGTTTCAACTTTTTTGAAGGAACCCCTTTGAATTTGTTGTCATGGCCGCCCAGATCCCATTATCTTTCGCCCATAGAACATCTTTGGGAGATGATGGGTAGAAGCCTCGGAAATTTACCCCAGCACCCACGAAGTTCGGAGATTCTAAGGTAGCTTGGTATACTATTTCTCAAGAAGAAATACACCATTTTATTGAATCAATGCCAAGGCGTGTTCGGGAGTGTATTGATAACTGCGGTGGACAAACATATTATTACCAAACGTAATATAAAAAAAATTGAACTGATTGGTATTTTTTATTCGAATGTTAATCATGTACTTTTTACTATAGCATCTAAGAAATTTAAATATCCCTTGTCTGATGTTGCTATTTTTTTGTCAGTGAGTATATTTCAAGTACCTACTCATCCTTAAATATTCTATCACAGGTCCCGGCGCTTAGGCCATATTTACTATCTACAAGCTTTACATAATTTTTAAAATCGCATCCATAGGTATTATTTGGGATTCTAACCCACAGGTCCTAGGCGAAACGTGTGCTTAAACCGCCGAGGTACCGGACCTTCATATACTTACAAATAATTATAAAAAACATTGCAGTATCATTGGGAAAAAAACTGTCAAAAGCAATAAATTATTCCCTAGTACATATTTATTCTTACTACTACATATTATTTCAGATAATTTAATTTATAGCTCCCAATATATTCTATACACACTTTGAGTGAAAAGCAGTTTTGTTATCTTATTCCATTTTTCCATTTCGATTTTCATTATCGTTTCCCAAAGAAAATTCTTTCTAGTGGAACTGATGTTGATATCGGTCATAACCGATTAGTAGCAATTTCCTCATATGGGAAATTTTATGATTTTATTTTTTACGATAAAATTTGAATGGGTTATACTTAAGATTAAGAACAGGACTGTTAGTGTTGTACTGAACTTCCAAGTTTTTGGGCGGACAATTATGTTTTCCTGATTAATTTAACTTTGTATTAGCTATACTAACATATAAAGAGGTAAAATTTATTTGTTTGTTTGTGTGTTTGTAGGGGGAATCTCTGAAGTAGTGAACCGATTTTTAAAATACTTTCGATAATAGAAAGGTACACTATTTGCGAGTAACATAGGCTATATTTTATTTTGATAAAATGTTTGGATTACGCGTTGGGGGGCAGTGGTGTGTATATTGTTTTTAATTAAATTTAATATTTTGGAAACAAAAAGGGATAGAGGCCTGAAAATCTCCCCAAACTAATAAAAACGAATTGAATCACTTTGCAAAACTTCAATTATCTCATGGGGCAGGTGGGTCAATGTTTTCTGAAAAAAAAAAAAAATCGGGAACCTAGAATTATGGAGCCATGAGATTTAACAGGTTGATTCCTTTCCTTTTATAAGTTAATTATCACGGAATTCGTTATTTTGCAAAAATTTTAATATTACCTTGTTTTACGGAAAATTCAATATCTTCGAAATACTACGTAATAGGTACATCTGTAATCTTGATATATATATTCTTCTAACTGATTTGGTTTACTCCTTAATGATGACAACTTAGAGTTGTTGAAACGGCGTTGAGTATTTAAATAAAGGTTTAGTGTTATCGTGCAAAACTGTGTTTTTACATTAACTAGAGATCGCCCAACGGTCGAAATTCGCCCAATTGTGTCAATTTCTAACAAAATTCAACTTGTTTTTCATATGTACTTAATAGGACTTTATTTGTGAGTACATTATTAATGCTTAGCTTTATGATATAAGGTATGGCAAAGAGGCAATAAGTGGAAATTAAAGACAAAAATTTAGTTAACATGAACTTTCTTAAAATTAAATAATTCAGCTGTTAATCCGTAGGATAATATAACAAATAAACGTAAATGACAATTCTATTTGAATAGAAATTGCAAAATAATGTGTTTCATTTTACTACTAATACTTATTCAATTTACATTTGTATGTTTACTCGTAAATTCAAAGGTTCATCAAAAATGTTGGTAGGTACATACATATATACATATAATCGGATATTTGGTCTAATTTTTCTCAAGATGAAGTGATTCAGTTTAATTGCAACTTTCAATTTCAATTAGAACCTACAGCGCCTTATATCTCAGTCAGTTTATATTTGCATATGTATCTGCATAAGGCAACTTCATTGAGTACCTGACATAACATAAGAACACATAACTTTTACCCATTCAAAAATCGCCTACCCAGCACTTTTTACTTTAAAATCTGTAAAAATTTAATGCTAGAAAAATATCAAGTAGTGATAAATTCTGATAATATCCTACACATCATTTTGCATTGAATGAATTTTTCTAGAGCAGTTTTATTCTCAAGTATGTCACAAAATCACCCTGTATTGAATGGAACATAATTGTCACCGCTGTCAAATTAATATTAGATTAAGCTACTTGTTTATAGTGGGCGCCACTCACTTGAATTTATTAATAATTTACCTCTAAATTACTTATTTTAAATGATATAAATAAAGATTCATCATATATTCTGCACTGAAGGTCGTCAATAGTTAAGAATATTAAACACATCACAAAAAAGTTGACAAAATTGTCAAAACTACTCTGTCAAAAACCGAAAATAAGAAAAATCTCAAAAATATAAAACACATAAAACACCAAAAATGTGAAAAATGTACAAAAAATTTGGAAATGTCGAAAATGTTAACAATGCCAGAACTGTCAAACGTCAAATATGTTAATAATGTCAAAAATATTAAAAGTTTCAGTTTTATTAAAAATTTCAAATGTAAAATTGTCAAAAAATGCCAAAATTATTAAAAATTTCAAAACAATAAAAAATGTCGAAAATATCATTACTGTCGAAGGTGTCAAACGTCAAATATGTCAAAAATTTTAATTATGCCAAAACTATTGAAAATATCAGCTATATCAAAAATGCCAAAATGTCACAAATATTAAAAATTTCAAAAATGTTAAAAATGTTAGAAACGTTAAAACTATAAAAATGTCAATGGAACACAGGAAAAGCGTAATATCAAATATCAAAAATCTCAAACACGGCAAATATGTTTCGCTCTTCGCCCGAAAATAACGTATTTTAGAAGGGGTTGTTGCCATATAAATTTGGCTAATAGATGATGATGTTAAAATGATTTTCACAGAAAAAATCTAAAAATGTACGGGATGTGAAAATTACCAAATGAAAAAATATTCAAGATCAATACCCATGTTAAAATTCATTTTTCTGGGAAAGATGTAGCTGGAGGTGGAGACAGAATATGTTATTTATCCTTTTTTTAATTCCATTGTTGAGCTTTCTGATCAATGTACCCAATAACTTACGTTGGTCTGTTTTTATAAAATATAACTCGATTATTAAAAAAATCTATAGCTTAAAACATAGAAGTTAATTAAATCTTGAAAAGCATAATTATCTATTTAGTTTTCGTTAGGACGTTAGAGTTTGAAGGCTTTCAAGAATGCTAATTTTAACTAAAATAATTTCAGTTATCGACTAGTGTTAAATCAAATTGTATATTTCTTAGGATGAATTCGTATATAACTATCTGAGGAAAGTTTCATAGCCATTTTGTATAAACCGGTTTTATAAACAGTTTGAACGCCAGATCAAGAGTAAATTTTGCGTTGTATAAACGTTGAACGTCAGTCAATCGGTAGTTTAAGATGAACGTTGCATTTTAGCCGATCAACGATTTGAACCGAGTTCTGTTTTGAAATTTGACAGATATAACGCTACTTCGTTATGCGGTTATACCCATTATTGATAGCTTACTGTAAGTTAAAAATGGCCAATTTTAATGAGGTTTTAACCCAGATTGAAGATTTTTTGGGTCTGGTTGATGCAGTGTTACATTCCAGATTGCCGCATAATTTTTGTGGACGGTTAAATCATTGCGATATTTGGGACGAAACTGAATTTTTACAAAGATTTTGTCTGACCTAAGATGTTATACCTACGGCAGTTTATTGAAACCATTTTATTATAAAACATTAAAAAATATATATAACCTACTTCTACCTATAACTAAAAAGCTAAAAATAATTATAACAAAATACAACTCTAGCAAATAAATAACACATTCAATGTTGTTAGGTATCTACCCAGGAAGTAAAAAATGTAAACATTAAAAGGTGCCCATTCTGTACAAATTAATTACCTACCAATCTAGTATATTTTGAAGCAAGTGCCAAGCAAATCTAAAATCCTTCATTGCGTACTTATCTACTAATTCATCAAACTTGATTGTTGCTTGGCACCGACTTCAAAAATATGCTAGATTGGTAAGTAATTAATTTGTACAGAATGAGCACCTTTTAATGTTTACATTTTTTATTTCCTGGCTAGGTACCTAACAACATTGAATGTGGTATTTATTTTCTAGAGTTGTATCTTGTTATAATTATTTTTAGCTTTTTAGTTATCGGTAGAAGTCGGTTATATATATATTTTTAATGTTTTATTTTCAACTTTTTAGTTTTTTTGAACTCAGGTAGTTTTCATTCTTTATTTTTATTTTGTATGTATAACCTTAATAGACAGAACCAGGTAACATCGAAAGCCTCAACATTGCACAATGATACTACTTTCTCATTTAAATTGACAGGTAAATCTTTACGAACAAAATGTACTAGTACGCGTTGACTTAATAAGCCCAAAATATATTTATGCCTTTTGGACTACGCCATGTAACCTTTTTTCAACTTTTTTCGACAACCCTGTATAACTATAGATAATTCCACTCTAACCTATGTATCAACCATCCTGTACATACGACTGCCCACGGACAAGCATAAATTTGTTAGTTGCCTTCTGTAAACTATAGGACAGAGTAGAATCCATCCCATATTTACGGAGTCAAATCCGTGCTATATTTCAACCATAGTATATAACTCCTTGTGGGCTAACATTGTATATTATCGCCCTATGTAACATTAATTACTCTCCACACTTTATGCAACTTCTTATGGGCTATAAAATAAATAATTTTTTAATCACACTGTATAAATATAATTCAACTCCAGCATATATTTCAACCATCCTGTATATGATTTGCTTATGTCCACATCATATAACAGTGTTTTAATCACCCTATATAATTTTAATTTCACATTTTTTTCAACATTTTTATACCACCAAACGTCCAGTCCACCCTATATTCCAACCATCCTGTATATACGGCTGCCTACGGACCACTATCATTCTAGTACGTCCCATATTTCAATCTTCATATAAATGCAACTCTTTTTATCACTTTACTCTGTGATTTTGTTTGCTATAACTAAACACCCTGTCTATAAACGTACCAGATAGCAGTTTAAAGTTTGACTTGTGTTGTCACTAAATTTTCTATTAGACCGGGAGAATGTGACAACCAAAAGCACCGTCTTCGCAAAATGGAAAAATTTGCATTTAAATAGGTATTTGCCTGGTATACAAACAAAACGAGCTTGGTACTCATTGATTTAAGGAGCCGAAAATACTATGCTTTACTACCTATATGCTTGAGATGTATATAGAAAATTTTTAAATTCGCAATTAAAACTTCCAGTGCCTAAAATTACCGCACTATTACGTTGGAATTAAAATATTTATGAGGAAATGTCCGTTATGTCATTTCGATGAAATTTTTGATAAGAATTTTGGAATTTTCGGCGATTTTCTGCAAAACTTGAAGTTGCACGTCGCAGAAAAGTATATGCGATCACCTAAGAATCTTCCTTAATAGATTAAACGTTAAAAAACTATACACATCCATAAGGAGTTATCGAAAAATCGACTAAAATATTAGGGATATTGGTCGATTTCCATGCACGCATGTGTTCATTCACAAATTTTATCACTTTACCAATAGAATTCTTTTCCAAAATTTGAAGTTTCACCAATCTGGATCTATACTCTATTAAACAAAACCATATTCATTCAAAACGGTGCACCACAGGAGAAGAAATCAGGTAACATACATACAAAAAAAAAGCGAAAAAAAATACGCGACGAATTGACAACCACCTCCTTTTTGGAAGTCAGTTAATTATTAGAACATTTGAAGAATTTTAACAATAAATTATAAATACAAAAATCTAATGTTTTTCTAGCTACTTTTTCTGCAAAACCATAATTTGCAGTTTCAATTCTGCTTCCGGTGCTATGTCATTTTGTTTTTGTTGTGACTTATGTCTATCAATTTCTAGATTTCTCATACCGTCTAATTCGAATTTTTTTAATGGACCTTCCCCTGTACCTGTGAAGGAATCTTTTCTTAATATTTTCAATTTACTTTTTAAAAGTCTTTACCACTATCACTATTAAACTGGTGCTTTGATTCATTGTTTGTGCGATCTGTTTTCCCACATTCTATTCTATCCTTGTATTTGTCATTTTTTACTTTCTGATGCACTTATTTCTATTACTTATTTTATTTCTTTATAAACTACTGTAAATGGGTTAATCCCAACAACTATAGAAAAAGACAGATTATTACCTATAATACGTCATCGGACGCTAACAAAAAAAGGACAGTCCATACTACCAACATAATCAAAACGCGATTCAAATGAACCACCATATAGACTCATTTATAAAACAGAAAATTACTTGACGGAGGTTCATGGTTTAAACGAGGTTCAGTTGATCTGCGGATCAACAGTTGTTGAGGTAAGTTAATTCATATTATAAAATCAATGCAACCAAAACTTAAAAAGTTAATAATTCAAAAAATTATTATTTGATTTTCATTTTTTGTCAACTTTTGTTGATTCCTGAATGTCGAACTATACTAAAATTGAACTTGTTATTATATACAGGGTGTTCCGCAAAAAATCTAATTTTCAAAAACTTTAAACACGCATAACTTCATTTTACCAAATGACATCTACCATGTTTTTCCTGTTAGATTTCTCTTTTTATCATCTTTCGATTTCTATTGCTTAATCAGAAAAATGTTTCACATTAATTGAATAGAGTTTGTTCATTACGATTTGAAGTAAATCGAGCAGCATGACATAAAGGAATACATCGAAAAATTGCAAAAAATTAAGACAAACTACACCATAAAGAAACTCGATTAAATACTTTTTTCATGTTTATCTATTCACAAAATGAGGATAAAACTCACTCTTTGGATCGTTTTTGATAAAAATATGTTTTTTTATTCCATAATGAACTTGTTAAGCATCCTACTGACTTCGCCAATTAGTCACTTTTAGTTATCAAGTAATACGTGTTTTTATAAACCCACTGGTTACTAAATTTAAAAATGTAAACTTCCAATGCTAAAATCAGACTATATAAAACACAAGATTAAATTAATAATATTTCCAAGAATACTAACGTTTAATATTATATGATTAATCAGCGTTACCCTAGTTCAATGGCGTGCATAACTCACATAATACTAATAAGTTAAAGATTGTGTACAATTAGGTCTCGTAAATATAGCAACCATAACATAAATAATTGACTATTAACAGCTTAAACGATATTCAAATCTTTTTGACTTCAAAACTTACTTAAGATTACCTACATAATAGCCTCGTTAGAACAAATAGAAAGCGATGTTGAATACGATAAGAAAAGAATGTGCATAGTAATTAGAACGGATTGGGGATACCTATAAGCATGTGTGAACGTCTTTAAGCAACTGTGGCCATTGGGTGATGATGCATCAGTAATGAATATACGAGGTTTGGCCAACATAGAACTAGTAATGTCGTTTTTTGTAAAGAAATATTTTAGCATTTAGGAATATTTAAAATATTTTTTATTACATTTGGTTTTAAATATAAAAATATTTATTATTTTTCTTTGACTAATATTTTAGGTTAGGTTATTGTTTATCAATACTAAATAATCTATTGAAATTGTACAATGTGGACGTAAAATATGGAACATACCAAATAAAATCTATCCAAATAAAAGAAGAAAAAATGCCTCGGACACGTCAACCATAACTTAACAATGCGCAATTTTGGACATAAATAGATAACCATACATTTTTAATTCTGTAAATATAGGAGTAGAATCTATCCTATATTTACCGAGTAGAATCCGTCTTATATTTCAACTATCCTGTATAACGCCTTGTGTGTTACCCTATAAATTATTTTATAGAAAACATATTGTTATATCACCCTGTGCAACATTCATTTCTGTCCGCACTATAGACAACTTCTTATAGACTACGTAATAAATATTTTTTCAACATAACTGTAATTCAACTCCAGCATGTATTTTAACCATCCTGTATATGTGTTTGTTTATGGTCACATAGTATTACATTTTTTACGCACCCTATGTAACTATAATTCTACTTTACCCTATATCCCAAGAACTCTGTAAATGCTATTGATATCACATTATTTTAGCAACAACAATTATTCTGCTCCGCCCTATATTAATTACACTATCACATATTCAGCTGCATATGGGCTATGCGATACTATTATTTTTTCTAATCATCCTGTATAACTAAATCTACTCCTAACTATGTTTCAACCACCCTGTATCTGGAACTGCTCATGGACGACACTGTATAACTATAATTCTACATAGCATATATATCAACCACCCAGTTTATAAACCTTCTCATTGCCACCCAATATTACTTACTTAAATAACCCTGTATACCTATTTTCATTTCATTCTATTTTATAAGCATCTTGTAAATGCAATATTTGATCAGATTGTTGGATTTTTTGGCGATTATCTGCAAACCTACATGTTACAAGTTACAGAAAAGTATATGAGACCAACAGTGATATTCCTTAATAGATTACAATTTAAAAAACTATAAAAATCGATATGGGATTTTGGCGAAATCGTCCAATATGTTAGGTAGCTCATGTGTTGAGTCACAAAACTTATTACTTTACCAATGGAATTAATTATTTTACCATATTTGAAATTTCACCAATCCGGATATATGGAAGGTTCGGAATCCAATAAGTGTAAGTCAATATTTTCCCGAAAATGACTTACATACTGCATGTATTTATTTGTTATTTAAACTTTCAGATGATAAAATACTCAAGTCATTATTCCTGTGATCAAGCAATGGATGGTGGAACTCATTTTGGCCACTGACATTTTATGCGAAATTATTCCGAGACCAGAGGCCAACTATAGTAAGTCAAGGTGAAGTCTAGTTCGGTTCTGGTTACAGTTACCTGCCAAATGACATGTACTTTGGTGTTATTGAATCAAAAGCTCTAAAGAAACTATGGTCATGAGATTGGTTTGATTTAGTTGCTGCTGCTAAAATGGCCAATCCGTTCAACACAAAAACTGGAAGACAGTATTTGCTACAGAAAAATCAATGCTGAGGGTGCTAAAGTCAATTGGTTGAACATAAAATAGTTAAGATACTGCAAAAATAAACCTAATTCCATATTCTATAAAGAAACCTTGCAAGACGACTTTCTATTTCATTAAAGGGAAGACTTACTAATTTGAATAACATTGTTCAAGATCCACTGTATTCAGAGCAAAGATCTGTAAAAGTTGTCAAGAAGAAGCACATGTTTAAGCTTTTACCGTGTATTCCTCCAACTTTCCATCCATATTTCAGAAGTTCACCTTTCCTAAATAATCGAACTAGAGCTTCAACCTTATAGGATAATGTATTCAACTTTGATGCAAAAGTGATGAATATATTGACTAGCATTTTAGTGGACAAACATCATGTCAATATTTTCCCACTTCATCAAAGTTATTTCTACACGTGTTGCAAATTTTGTTTTCATTTTCATGTTGAAACTGTTATTTTTATTATTTTCATAATTAAATTCATAATATACTTTCTTTAAATCAACCTTCATTTTTTTAAACCTATTTTTTAAATTATCCAATTATTGTCTTCTAAACATTGTTTGTGGCATATTCTTGATTACTTTAGTCTATTCTGACTTGATAATGGCTTTATATTTATCAATAAATCAATAAATATAAAGCCATTGACAACGAAGTCAGAATAGACTTTGAAACGTTTGGTTTTCGTTCAATATACGTCGTTTTATTTCAATTGTGGTGTTACTGCCCAAAAAACCTAAAAGTTATCCAATTATCACAATTTGACTGATTACAGACTTACACTGGCTACTTGATAATGTCCTCCTGTTTACATGTATGTTAAAAATGAAATTCATAAGATAAAAATGACATTAACACAAAATGAAATGAAATTTCGAAAGCAAATAATGAAAGGAAAATATCAGTTCACTACCAAAGGCTCTTTTGGGAAAACTCCTCCCATGGGAATTCTTCCTGGTCGATATACAAAAATCAGTTAGGTACAGTTGCCACCACCAATGCATGAAATAATCTTGAAAGACCTACAGTACTTGTAATTTCCTTAAGAGGCTATGTACTAGAATTGCTACTAAGTATTTTAGAAGAGTAGAAGGCAGATTTTGACAAATCAGTTTCAATTCAAATCAATGCAAATTAAATCACGAATACAAAAATCTGGTTGAAACTTACAAGAATTCGAAGCCGACATTAGACTTTTCATAAACATAGCTTATGCAGCTGCACTAGAGGAAATGAGGAAGCAGTTTGTCATTCAAAGCTTCAATAAAGTTGGTGAAATCCAAAAAACCTGCAACTCAGTAGTATCAAAGATTGCGAGAAAGCCCTTCCCCGTGCTACAGAAATTGAAGCGGTGCCCTTTAAACAAGACTACCAAAATGACATCACCTAGATGAAAACCATGTTTACAAAGTTCTTACCAGAGATGAAGAAAGTGTTGGAGAATGAAGCTTAGTCTAGCAAATCACGTTTTCCGTGTGGGAAAACTGAAAATTTCAAAAGAGATTGTAGAATTAGGTTACCACCACAATCATAAGTTCTTGATTACTGTTTGTTTATTGCCCAAAAAAACATAAAAGTAATGATAACCACAAACAACGTTTAGAAGACAATCATAAGTTCTATTTGAACAACGAAACCAAGAAGGCACAATTGACATGAAAGCAAAGTTTAAGAAATTTCTGACCGAGATATGGTAAACAGTAACCAAAAGGATTGGATGAGCACATACCTGTTCCTGCTCGCATACAGATCTGCTGTACATGACAGCACCGAGTTAGCACTAATCATGTTTTGTTCGGAAAGGAAATAAGACTCCCGAGTGATCTGGCTTTTGGGACGCCAAATGAATCCCCTATGAAAATTAATGATTATGCAGATCAATTACGCGAAAGATTACTTGCTACTCATGAACTGTCAAGGAAGCGCATGCTAGCTCCCAGTGACCGGGTTTCAGCAAGGCGATAAAGTCTGGTTGTACAACCGACTGAGGGCAAGTCGCCGAACTTCTCACCCTGTTGGGATGGACCCTACGAGGTTTTCAAGACTATAAGTGATGTTATGCTCCGCATTCAACGCAGCTCATGGACAATGATGAATGTTGTCCACCTGGATTGTTTCGCCCATTATAAAGGTGATGATGCATATAATCGGGACAATGAGAACCAAGTTTCACGGAAAGTTGTAAGCTCCTGAGACAAGAGCTTGTGTATACAAACAAGATGTCACTGTCAGCAAGTGGTAATTGCTATTTCGGGAAAAATCTACTGATTTCTATGTTAATAACATGGACCACTGTAGAAAACTCAAGAAACTCAAATTGTATAAAATGATGTGTTCCGGGACAGAAGAGTTAGTTCAGTTGGTCATTTTGTTCAGATCAGTGTTAGTTTGACATTAAACGTCAGATAATGTAATTCGAAACTGGATTAATTCGTAGCACTATATTAGTTCAATAAATATTATTATAATTCAAAATTAAAATACACTTTGTAGACGCGACATCTAGGATTTTCGGGGAAACTAGCACACAGAAGTTCCTTATGTGGAGCTGTTCCAAGCAATTGCTGTTCTCCCGTAATTCCTAGGTTAGAATGTCACGATAACATTTTCAGGTTACTTCACTTGTCAGAGATATTGATTCGGAACTTCTGTGTGCTAGTTTCCCCGAAAATCCTAAATGTCGGTCTTTACATCTCGCGTCTACAAAGTTACCGTTATGTATCAAATGCATAAATAAGTGTTTGAGAGAACATTCTATTGTGGGTAGCGCAACTGATGAAGGTTCTCTAACCAGAAACAATATATATTATATATTGTTTTGCGTACAAATGAACGACACCTCGAGGAGAGTATTAACGTACACGTCATATCTTTCTTTGTAGTTTTTAATTTAAATTAAGAAGTAAATTATCTACACACTAGGATTAATAATTGTATCGTAACAAAAAAGTGAGAATTATTTTAATTTTATTGTCCTAAAATATATGTCCATTTATTAGACTGAGACTTAGATAGAGAAACAGAGGCAGGAAGATAACGAGTCTCACTGACTGCCGATCGTGTTTCATCAAATAGTGACATCCATTATTTTTTTCACAATAACGAATTTCACAATCGATTCTCTGAAATGTAGTGAATTCTGAATTACTCTTATTCCGAATTAATCGATTTGAAACATTTCAATCATTAAAAGCCGACGATAAATTGTTTGGATGTATTTTCCGGAGTGAACCAGGAGCAATCAACCCTTTGACGCCAGACAAAAACCGCATGACTAGAAGGGTCGTAAAGAGCTGAAGCTCACGTTGAAAGCTTCACTTTGCTTTTGCGGATCAAAGAATGTGAAAGCGGCTAGGGTTCAGATAATTAATTTCAGCTTTGATCAAAGACAATAAAATATTTGTGGTAAATAAATGTTTCCCTGAACTAAAATGAATTTTAATATATAATAGGAAAACATAAAATTGTAATTTTTTATGTGTTTCCAATTATTGTATTTAATCTGCCGTACGTATAAAATGTTTGCATCACGTGGTAAAATAAATAAAAGATATTCCGGTTACTAAAAATTGAGAGATACGATTGAGCAACGCGTGTTTATTATTAAAAATTATTTTAAATTTGGTGAAAGTTGTGCAGAAGTTGGAAGAAAATTTCGTACAGAATATGGAAGAGAAAATTGTCCGTCAAATGTTACCATTGGAAAGATTGTTAAAAAATTTGTGGAAACTGGTTCAGTAAAAGATGAAAAAAGCAAAACATATCATCGTAGTGGATGTTCACAAGAAATATTGCAGCTGCTACTGCTAGTGTTGTTGAACAACCAAAAACATCAATTCGTCATCGGGCACAGCAATTGAACATACCAATAATTTGGTCAAGTGCGAGTTGGACTCGCATACTTAGGGTTCCGTACTACCTTCAAGATTCTAATATTCCAGTTTCAGAAAAGCAGGGAATGAGTGGATTTTCTTATATTTACCCTTATATCTTTTAAAGGAACCGTTTTAAATTTATACAAAAATATACACTTTGATTTTTCACACATAGACTTTTTATTTTATCTGCTTTGGGATTCGCTTGCTTTTTATTACAATACATATGTATTTAATTTTCTAATTTGGCCCCCAAAAAGCAACATTAGAGTTTTATTTTACTAATAAACTTTCAGAGATGCCTTTTATAATCTACTGTCTGAGTTTTGAGGCTCTGTAGATTGGAAGAAAAAGGGCAAAATAGGTGAAAGTTTAAATTATAAATTATTAAATCTGTTATTCAAATTATTTAAAAATATAAATAAAATATATTTTTCAAAATTTAAATAGTGTAGTTTCTAAAGTGGAAATTAAGTCGATGTTTAATATTGATAATATCTTTTATACAAATGATTTAAAAATATAATATATTTGTAATTCACATAATGAGACTTTTATCTGATATATTACATAATGCGTTTGAAAATTGAATCTTTATTTTCCATTTAATTGTATAATTTGTCCCTAAAATTCGGTACTATGGAGGTTTTCTAATAACTTATTTTCCGTTTAATTCTATTATTTGGGGGCCAAATAATAGAATTAGGGATTTTTTTCATATTTTTCTTATAAACAAAAAAATGAGGTCTTAGAGTTTGGGGAATAACGGGGAGAATGGGTAATTTTTTTAATATATTTTAAAATATTGATTTAAAAAAAATGAAAAAAATATATTTGTATTCATCATAATGAACCCTGGGATTTGATATATTACATGACCCGTTAGAAACAATTATAATTTTTTATTTTCCATTTAATTCAATAATTTGCCCCCCAAAATGAATATTATTTTTCCAGTAAAGTTCAGGTGAGGGGCTATAGTTCCAGTTTTTCAAAATTTTTCAGCTTATGGTTTCGGAGATAAGGGGAATGGGTAATTTTTTTTATATTTTTGTTAATTTCTTTTAATTAATTTATTTTATAAATATGGAAAAAGTATATTTGTTTTTTTTATCATGAGCCCTTTTATTTGATATATAACATGCTGGGTTAGAAACAATTTTAATTTTATATTTTCCATTTAATTCTATGATTTGCCCCCCAAAATAATACTAGGGGTTTTTTCTTATTTTTCCAGTAAAGTTCAGGTGAGGGGTTATACCTCCATTGTTTTTTCAAAATTTTCCAGCTTATGGTTTCGGAGATAGGGGGGATGGGGTAAAATTTTTATATTTTTGTTAATATCTTTTAATTAATTTATTTTAAAAATATGAAAAAAAATATATTTGTTTTCGTCATAATGAGCTCTTTCATTTGATATATAACATGATGGGTTAGAAACAATTTAAATTTAAATTTTCCATTTCATTCTATAATTTGCTCCCCAAAATAAATATTAGGGGTTTTTTCTTATTTTTC
Source organism: Octodonta nipae (assembly GCA_034190945.1). Taxonomy (NCBI): domain Eukaryota; kingdom Metazoa; phylum Arthropoda; class Insecta; order Coleoptera; family Chrysomelidae; genus Octodonta; species Octodonta nipae. Next base: position 23,223,471 of record CM067220.1, on the reverse strand, counting down.
CAGTAAAGCTCAGGTGAGGGGCTATACCTCCATTTCTTTTTAAAATTGTCTAGCTAATGGTTTCGGAGATAAGGGGGGGGAATGGGTAAATTTTTTATATTTTTGTTAATATCTTTTAATTAATTTATTTAAAAAATATGAAAAAAATATATTTGTTTTCGTCGTAATGAACCCTTTCATTTGATATATCACATGATGGGTTAGAAACAATTTTAATTTTATATTTTCCATTTAATTTTGTAATTTGCCCCCCAAAATTAAAACTAGAGGTTTCTCCTTATTTTTCCAGTAAACTTCAGGTCAGAACCTATAAATCTATTTTTTTTCAAAACATTACGTTTTATAGTTTCGGAGATAGGGGGGGGGAATGGGTAAATTTTGGTATATTTTCGTTAATATCTTTTTAATTATTTTTTTTTAATATGAAAAAAATATATTTGTGTTCCTCAGAATGAGACCTTTCATTTGATATATTACATGATGCGTTTGAAATTTTTTTATTTTTAAATTTTTATTTAATTCTATAATTTGCCCCCCAAAATTAATATTAATGGTTTCTCCTTATTTTTCCTGTAAAGTTCGAGCAACGTTCTATATTTCCTATTTTTTCAAAATTTTAGGAGATCAGGGGGGGGAACGGTCGATTTTTTAGTTTTCCCCCCAGAATTACCCCTAAAATCAAAATTTTTTCTTTTACGATATGTACTCCTGATCGGGTCACCAAACTATACATTGATACCAAATTTCAACCTCTTCCGTCCAGTAGTTTAGGAGAAAATGGCTGTGATGTGACACAGGCAGAAATCCGGAGTGATATTATAAGGGTATCCGTATATTGTATATACAGAACCCTAAAAACCACTTTATTCAGAATTTTTGCACAAAGATCTTCATTTAAAGGCTTACAAGATTCAGATAATGCAAGAAATAAAGCCAACAGACTTTGGTTTGCGTCATCAATTCGTTAATTGGGCCATACAACAGAAACTTGCAAATGTGAATTTTTTTCAACAAAATCATCTTAAGCGATGAAGTACATTTTGAATTGGGTTGGATTTGCTAACAAGCAAAATTGTCGAATTTGGGGTGAAGCAAATCTACGAGACATAATGGAAAGACCAATGCATCCACAAAAAGTAACTGTTTCGTGTGGAAATGGTGTTACCGTGAATGGTGATCGATATCGAACGATGATTACTAAGTTTTTGTGGGATGAATTGGAACATATTGATGTCCAGAAGATGTGGTTCCAAAAGAACGGTGCAACATGTCATTCAGCAGCAGAAACAATGAATCTTTTGAAATTTGGTAATAGAATAATTGCTCAAAGAGGAAACATTAATTGGCCCCCTAGATCTTGCGATCTAACACCTCTAGATTTTTTCCTAAGGAGCTATTTGAAAGAAAAGGTCTATGCCAACGATCCACAAACAGTTGATGACTTAAAGGAGAACTTTATTGACTGTTTTCAAGTAAATGAACCGCAGTTATGCCAGAAAGTTATCGAAAATTTTGGCAAAAGATTAGAAGCTTGTCGTACAGCAGCAAGTGGTCACTTACAAGATATTGTTTTCCATTACTAAACCAAAACAATTGTAGTATCATTTGAAATAGAAGATTTCATCATTCTCAAATAATTTGTGTATTCTATTAAATATTTAAAAATTAACCTCAAATTGGAACACCGTTTATTTAGGCCAGGGCATTTATAGTAATTAAATTTAAACATGAACCGACTTCAAATCACACCCTGTGCAATCAACAAATGTTTTCTGACATATCTTGTCATTTCAATTTGGAAATATATTTATGTAATATTTACTTTGACGATTTTGAACTATTGCCTTTATTTTTCAGATTTGTTTATATATTTTATATTATTTTACAAAAAGATGTATGGAATCACCTCTGAATTCACCTGAATATATTGTATATTGGAATTTATTTTTAAAAAAGATCTGACTTTAAATGCATCAGAATGAGAACTGTTACAAACACCCTGGACCATCAATATTTTTCATGACATATCTAACCCAGGTACATTTAATTTTAGAGATATGTGTGGAAAATTTATTTTGACATTTACCGTTTTTGGGCATATTTTCTGAAAAACGGGATGTTTTACGTTATGGAAAAATGTACAAATTGATTTCGGAATATGTCGTTGCAGTATACAATTTATAATGTTCAAATTGCTTTAGCCGTTTAAGAGAAATCAGTGAAGAACCTTTGAACTGCAGCCCGTTAATAATTCTTTTTTCCATTTTTCTGGAAAACGATATATCCTTCGTTATAGAAAATTATTTTCGTAATATTCCTTAATATAATGCAGTTTAAAATATAAAAAATTCAGGCTTTATTGCCTTTTTGGTAATCCCGGAACATCTATGCAGGGTGAGTTTTTTTTATGGTCAGTATGGGGATCTCGGAAACTAGGGGAGATAGAGCAATGGTTAAATTGGGAAATGGCTTACTAGATATTTTGAAAAAACCAAATTCTGTCGATTTAGTCAAATCCCTCTAGCTCCTTCGTTTTAGATTTTATAAAAAAGTGTAAATATCAAAATTATTGTATCCCAAATATGAATTGTGACAGCTTTTCAACGATATAATACTCGATATAGTTATTCATAAAAATAACGGAGTTATGGATGCTTTTCTCTCTTATTTTCACTTTTAACGTAGGTAGCCATGAAATAGATTGATTTATTAATAACTATTCAAAAAAAAATTGAACGATTTCTTTATTAGGTATATCAGATATAACGAAAAAACTAAATAAGTAGGTACTTACTAAAAACTTAAGAAATTAAAGTACATAATAATGTTTACAATTTATGTTCGAAAAGTCCACCATTGTTATTTAGATAAAATCTTTTTAAGATTGACAATACCGCTTTCCTCACAGACCGCCTATCAATTTCTTCAATTGCTTGCAATACCGCCTCCCTTAGGTCACCAACTGTCTCATATTTTCTTTTGTATACTTTGTTTTTTAGCGCACCCCATAAATAGAAGTCTATAACTGCCAAATCGGGAAACCGGGGTGGCCATTCGCGTGGGCCATTTCTTCCTATCCAAGAGTTTGGATAGATATTATCTAAATGTTGTCTTACTAATAACGAGTTATGTGCAGGTGGAACCAGTCAATTTCTAAACGAGTTCTCAAATTCAAATTATGCAACATGTCTTGAAAAGTGTATTGCAAGAAATGCAAGTAACGCTCCCCAGTAAGTGATCCGTCTTAGATAAAAGACCCGCAGAATATAGACACTATGATACCACACCAAACATTAAAACCAATTTTTATCTGGGATCGTCTTTGTTCTACATGGAAAGGGTTTTCTTTAGCCCAGATATGCTCATTGTGTCTATTGAACATACCGCAGTTAGTAAATCTAGTTTCATCTGACCATAACATCTTTAACGGAAACTGTGGATTGTCAATGTCTCTAAACCATGTACAAAACAAAATACGGCGATATTCGTCACCAGCATGCAAAGTTTGAGAAACTGACAGTTTGTACGGGTTGAATTTGTGCGCTTTCAGTACCTTAACTACAGTTCGTTGAGATGTGCCAGCTTCTGCCGCGAGTTGATGTAGATGGATTTTGATTTACCATTGTCAAAACATTTATTTGTGCTGCTTCGTTAATTTGATTACGTTCCTTTGATGGTTTAATAAAAGATCCATATCTGCGTAAACTATCGTAAAGCCTCTTAAATGTACATAGAGCAGGTTGACGACGATTAAAATATCTATGAAAGTATTCCTCAGCTGCACGAACTGAATTTTTATGGCATATGATATAACATTCCACCATATTCAGTTTTTCCTCGTTAGAATATTCCAATTTATCACGAAAATATCGACTGTTAGTTCAGCACTACTAATGGAATTACTCTCAAATGAGGAAACGTCAAAGTGAAAACAATCTTTTTCATGGCTACCTACGTTAAAAGTGAAAATAAGAGAGAAAAGCATCCATAACTCCGTTATGTTTATGAATAACTATATCGAGTATTATATCGTTGAAAAGCTCTAAAAATGTTCGATTTTTTTAGGTCTTAGCCAATTATGGTTTCCATTCAAAAAAAGATAAGTTTGTGTTATATCGCGAAGAAAACGAGAGCTGTCATTCAAACGAGGACATGACTATCATATTCGAGATACAATTCCCTTCAATTTCTGATATTAACACTTTTTTTATAATTTGACTAAATCGACAGAATTTCGTTTTTTCAAAATTACATGACCATGACTTTTTACAAAAATCCGAGCTAGAGGTGTCATTAAATTGGGTCACTAAAACTGCAAATCTTTCCCAATTTAACCATTGCTCTATCTCCGCTAGTTTCCGAGATCCCCATACTGATCATCAAAAAAACTCATCCTGTACATTTAAATAGGCAAAGATAAAACGATTAGGTACCATTTTCTCCTCTGTCTCTCAACTGATTTTCTATATTTTTCTTTTGTTTAGTAGTAACTGACGACCTTTAGTGCAGAATGCTAACAATTATGTATTTATAATATTGGTTCATTAATTAAATAAAATATAATAAAAAAACATTAATTACGTCCATACTGTCAGTGCCAAACAGATGACAGTAACAGTGTCGCCAGACTGATTGGAGAGAAAATCGTAGATGGATTGATTCGAATGTGAGAGACGAATTAAATTAAAGTAAAAAGTAACAAATTTTGACCCGTTCCTAAAGTTATTCTACATCGTCATGCTATTGAAATAGAACCCAGGAAAATTTGTATTACATAATAATGACCCTTTATTGTATTCTCGCAAGTTTATAACTTTCATTGCTTTGTAAATATGGTTTGTCAACTGAAATAAGAATATATTGCAATTGATGAATTTATTTCTGATAATATTTTATTAATTTTAATGTTAGTTTTTCAATTGAAAGATTCTTTTAATCTTTACAGTATAAATTTCATATAATTTGAATAAAATTACAAAAAATGTGAGTTAATGCTTGATTGTAATATTCAAGACAAAAAGTTAGATTTGGCAGCCCTGCTCATGGCTATCTTTGATGTAGCGCCTTAATTTGAATTTTGACATTTGAGAATATTATTTGGTGTAAGATTATTATAGCATGAGGGCTAAAGGTAAAGTTGTAAACTCAATCTGTAAAGTTAAAGATTTCAGCTTCATTCACTGCGAAAAGTTTTTAACAAATGTGAGTATTACTTATTTATCATTAATTAAGAGTAGGTGCTTATATTTATTTATATTTTCAATACAAAACAGAAATAGTCATTGCTTACTATGTGATTCATTCAAGTTAATGAAATTATATTGAATCTTAAGATTTTGGTTGAAGGTTTATTAATATGTACTTATGTTTTGTAGTTATTTGGAATGTAACAGTAAATATAACACCTTCATAGTAACTTTTGAGTTGGTTGATTTCATTTCTGCTTACCAGCTGAAATCGTTACCTGTGAAATGCGAGAAAAAAAGGTTCTATTTCGTTTTATTTCTTACTTTAAGATTATTGAAATTTTTTAGTCTCAAATCAAAAAATATTTTTGAAAAATGTAGGTATTAACTAATGTTTTAAATATTATAGTTAATATTAATTTATAATTTAATATAATGTTAATATTTTTAAACGGAATTATTTTTTATGTTAAAAGTTATAACTATATATTTGATTATATTTAAACGCCGAATCTTTAAATTATTTTTAGATAGGGAATCAGTTAGTTATTGTTTTGTGTTCATGCATTTTATCTAATAAACAATTTGTTTTATATTACATGGTTTCATTCCTGCAAGATGGTGGGTTTATTACTAGGTAACTTTTACCTAAAATAAACATGTGATTGACATTTTAACGATGTGTATTTAAAAATAAAGAAATTCAATGCATTTACTGATTTGTTATGGAAAGTTAGGTACATAATTACGTCTATTTTATAAAGAAATATATTTTTATTGTAAAAGACCATCTTTGATAGTTCAGCATCAAGCGTTGTTTATTGTTTAGTAGTAAAATAGTCAATGTAGTATATCTGTATTAGTTTTTTCGGACAAGTAGCAGTAACTTTCGTTTCAATTATTCTGTAAGTTTTTGTTGTGAATTTAATTATTTTATTAACTACATTATTTTCACAATCTTCCGAAGGTATGGTGTTACAAATTGACAATCAGTTGGATAACAGAAAATATATTAAAGGTTGTAGTTTTTATAATGTTATTGGACATACATATTTTTTTATTTTATGAACTCGATTGAAACTGTAAATGACGAAAGACCTTTAGGTTACAAAGTGCAATCCCACCAAAAACTGGGTCATGCATTGTTCAAAATTTTTTGGAATACCTATATTTGATTAAATTCACATATATTTTTTTATTTCACCAGATTTATTTGTTTGAACGTAAGACAATATATTGTTTCTAGTCGAGAACATTCATCAGTTGCGCTCCCTTCAACTGATTAAATTTTCGAATAATTATTTATGTACATAGAACATATAACTGAATTTAATCTAGCTCACAGAGACTTCAAATTGGGAGTCGTACTTTGTGTAGTAACAAGAAAAATTTCGAAGGTTTACTAAAACCTCTCAAAGAAATTATAATATATTGTCTTGCGTTCAATGGATTAAAAAATCTCCTAAATTGAGTATCGTAATTTCTTTGAGAGGTTTTAGTAAACCTACGGTTTTTTTCGTGTAATTTCTGTCCTAGGAAAGAGAAAACAGATACTATATTTATAGAAATATTTTCCCTAACATGAAGTTACAATAGTTTTCAGGCAATGTTTTTATTTGTGCTTTAACCAAACAAATGTCTACTTTTATCAATCGATAGGGTTAAGTAAAAATACACCAAACGAAAACAAATGAAAATTTAATAAAAACCAAAAATACATATGGTCCAGAAAGATTAACAAAAAAATGAAATATATCTTTGTGAGATTTAAATCTTAGAATCAATTTTTTCGTGATTTTTGAAAAATATCCTAAAATGACTAATAATATATCATGATTCGAGGTATTTTATGAAATCTCTTTATAAAGATATAAGTACAATTTGTTAACAGTATTTCCTGATCTTGTATAATTGAATCAAAACTGAAAGAAAAAACATTCAAAACCATTTCCAAAACTTGGAACATCCAACTAAACGGTTGTATACCATAAACCATAATTAATATACCCAGTAATCCATTACGTAACCAACTAAAGTGTGACAAAACGTGTCAAAATAAAACTCTCTACCCATCACTTTCATACTCAAACGGTAATATGAAATAAACTGTCAACACAACTATAATTAACGACTAATACCTATTTTATTTAGTCAGCTTCCACAAATGCTATAGAAATCACTTGAACATTGGCAGTAAATTCGCAATCAAGCGTTCTGCGTCTATTCTCATTGACAGTTCAATTGGGAAGAAATCATCACCAGAGGGCGACAGAAGGAATCATTTTATGAAACATATTACAAGGACAAGTTTTACATGCTACATGGTGTCCTCCGCTTATTCTGATTTTGAAAATTAGATGTGTGGCTTGATTCGTTAATATTAGGATTGCTAGGATCAGAAAGGTTATTTAAAGTCGAATGTTCAGTTGGCACTTTAAACATGTGATGCTTGGAATTACCCATGTTAGGCTCTTCATTTGAGGTACCAATGAAGGTTTTCATATTTATGGCCAATAGTATAGGCAAGTTAGAAATCGTTCTACAAAGAAACATTATCGTATTTCATTTTTGTTGTTTTTAGGGTTCCGTATATACAATATACGGATATCCTTATAATATCACAGCAATTTTCTCCTAAACTACTGGACGGAAGAGGTTGAAATTTGGTATCAATGTATAGTTTGGTTACCCGATCAGGAGTACATATCGTAAAAGCAAAAAATTTGATTTTAGGGGTACTTTTGATTTCCGAAACTACTGAGCCTAAAATTTTGAAAAAAATAGGGAATATAGAATGTTGCCCGAACTTTACAGGAAAAATAAGGAGAAACCATTAATATTAATTTTGGGGGGGGGATTATAGAATTAAATTAAAATTTAAAAATAAAAAAAAATCAAACGCATTATGTAACATTTCAAATGAAAGGTCTTATTCTGAGGAACACAAATATATTTTTTTCATATTTAAAAAAATATATTTAAAAAGATATTAACGAAAATATACCAAACTTTACCCATTCCACCCACTTATTATCCCGACTTGACCATACAATGTATGGTATCACACTCCCTCTAAGGCACGCTATGAGTGCCTTTGGAGCAAAATTCACTAAACCCCAGATATCCTAGATATCAAGAGGGATTAGCTCTGTGGGAGCCCTTGCCAGGTTTTCAGGCCCGTGGTTGGAACCCTGGCGGCAGTTTCCCATGAATTTACGGACCGTTCGGGCTGTTCCTAACAGGACGGCTTTTTGCATTTGTTTGTAAAGATGTTCGTCCAGACCGAGGTACTTTAGGTTGTTTAATAGATGTTTTGGGACTAGTCCCTGTCGTTGACATAACAATTGGTACAGTTCGTGTGTTGTTCATGTCCCACTGAGTCTTTATTTGAAATTCCAAATCTCTATATTTGGTTATTTTCTCAGCTTGCTTGATATTTTATATTATTGTTGTTAGGAATTGCTATGTCAATCAAAGTTGTTTTCCGAGAGACTTTATCTACCAAAACTATATCTGGTCTATTGTGAGCAACTGTCCGATCAGTCAGTATCGTGCGGTCCCAGTACAGCTTGTAGTTGTTATTTTCTAAAACAGATTCTGGTTTGTATTTATAGTATGGTAATCTTACCGACTGTGATAATTCAAGTTTCAGTGCTAGTTCCTGGTGAAGTTTTTTTGCACAGCATCGTGTCGTGTCCACTTATCCCGACTTGACCATATAGTGTATGGCATCACACTCCCTCTAAGGCACACATAGTGTGCCCTTAGGGGAAAATTCACTAAACCCCAGATATACTACATATCAAAAGGGTTTAGCTCTGTGGGAGCCCTTGCCAGGTTATCAGGTCCATGGTTGGCGTCGTGGCTGCAGTTCCCCATGAATTTTCTAACCGTCCGGGCTGTTCCTAACAGGACGGCTTTTTGCATCAGTTGGTAAAGATGTTCGTCCAGACCGAGGTATTTCAAATTGTTTAATAGATGTTTTGGGACTACTCCTGTTGTTGACATAACAATTGGTACTGTTCGAGTGTTGTTCATGTCCCATTGTCTCTGTATTTGAAATTCTAAATCCCTGTATTTGGCTATTTTTCAGCCTGCTTAATATTTATATTGTTGTTGTTAGGGATTGCTATGATTAAGGTTGTTTTTCTAGAGACTTTATCTACCAAAACTATATCTGGTCTATTGTGAGCAACAGTCCGATCGGTCAATATCGTCCGGTCCCAGTACAGTTTGTAGTTGTTATTTTCTAAAATAGATTCTGGTTTGTATATATAGTAGGGTGTTCTTAGCGACTGTGATAGCTCGAGTTTCAGCGCTAGTTCCTGGTGCAGTATTTTTGCCACAGCATCGTGTCGTTCTTTGCATTCAGTTGCAGCGAACGCTTGGCAACCTCCTGTAATATGCTGGATAGATTCAGATGTTTGGCAACCATATCTGCATCTGTCGTTGTTGATAAACGGGTCTTTGACGATGTACTTTAGATAGTTCTTAGTTGGAATTACTTGATCTTGGATTGCCAATATAAAGCCTTCCGTTTCAGGAAACATATGACCAGAGATCAACCAGTAGTTCGACGCTGAACTGTCGACATAATCTTGGTTGACGTCATTTATATGCCTTCCATGAAGCGGCTTCTCTTTCCATTTCAGCAGTTTCTGATCAGTTGTCTTGTGGTATACTTGAACTTGTTGTTCTGTCAGTCGCAGAGGTGTTGAGTCATCAACCTGACATATGACTCTGTGTAGATCCGAAAATTCGGCGAGTTTCTGGAAATGGTTACGCAAATTGGAAATTTGTTGATAACTTAAGTTGCCTAAATCTGCCAATCCTCTTCCTCCTTCATACCGTGGCAACGTTGTACGTTCCACGGAGCTCTTTGGATGGTGATTTTGAGCTTTTGTTAGTAGAACTCGTACTTTCCGTTGTAGTTGTTCAATGTCCGTCTTGCACCATTTAACTATTCCGAATGAGTAACTGAGTACTGAGCACGCGTAAGTGTTAATAGCCTGAAACAGATTTTTCCTGTTAAGCTTAGTTTTCAACAGTCGTCTTACCCTTCTATTGAACTCTGTTGATAGGTCCTTTTTCATGGTGGAGTGATCAATTCGTTGAGCCTGCTTTATTCCAAGGTATTTGTAAGTTTTGCCTTCCTCCATGGATTCAATTGAGGTGCCATCTCTCATTTCGTAGGGCCCCTGCTGTATTTTGCCTTTCACTATATTGATAATCCGGCATTTGTCTAGGCCAAATTGCATATAGATGTCATTAGAGAACCCTTCTACTATTTTAAGCATATCATGCTGTTGTTTCGTAGCTGCCATCAACTTTAAGTCGTCCATGTATAACAAATGGTTTATCTTTAGTGCTTGTACGTTATTGTGTTTGAGACTGAATCCAAAGTTAGTAGCGTTCAGTTTGCGTGAGAGTGGGTTCATGGCAAGGCAGAACCACAGCGGGCTAAGAGAGTTTCCCTGGAATATACCCCTTCTGATTGGGATAGAGTCGGTTTGTATCGAACAGTCGGCTTCATTCAGAAAGATTTTGGTTTGCCAGGTAGTCATGACATATTCTAAAAAGTTAACAATACAATTATTTACTTTATAGAGTTTCAGCACCTGAATGTGAATCATGTGGAACTGAATCAAAGGCCTTTTTGTGGTCCACATATGCCATGTAGAGATTTCGTCGTTTGGCATGTGCTTGATTGCAGACAACGGAATCAATTATTAGTTGTTTTTGCATCCCATCGAGTTTTTCGCGCATCCCTTTTGTTGTTCAGTAATTATGTTGTTTAGCTCACAATGTCTGAAAAGGCGATGATTAATGCACGACGTTATAAGTTTGTATAAGGTTGGGAGGCAAGTGATTGGTCTGTACTTTGCTGGGTCCTGTGTACATAGGTTATCCTTTGGTAAGAGGTATGTAGCACCATGTGTAAAGAAACTAGGCATCTTGTGTGGATGGATAATTATGTCATTAATGAGTACTGTTAATTTATCGTGGGTGGCGTAAAGTTTCTTTATCCAGTAATTCTGTTGCATCTTATCATAATTCTGAAGTGTAGCCTCCTCCTCCTTAATCCAGCTCGCTCTGGAGTTATGGGAAACTGTTGTGGAAAGTTGTGTTTTCCAGAACTGCTTGATCGCCCTTTTACTAGGATAACTAGGGGTTTCATTATTATTGGTGTTGTTGAGTTTTCTATAAAACCCTTTTTCTGATTTTCGGAATAGTGCGTTGTCTAGTTTCCGTTGGTTACTCGTTTTGTACCTTCTCAATCGACTTGTGTATACGGAATGCTTTTGTCGTAGACTATCCAGACACTGCTGAGATGTGATGTTTTCTCCATCCCACTGGGAGTGTATTCGGTTATTGTCCATGATCGTCTTGACAAGTCTTTCTATTCCGTTGTTTCTGACCCCTCGTTGGTACTCGGTCAGTCTTCCAATATCTAGAGAATTAATTTTCCCTTCTAGCCTTCTTTGCCAAGGTGGTATTCGAAGTGTACCGACTGTGATAATTCAAGTTTCAGTGCTAGTTCCTGGTGAAGTATTTTTGCCACAGCATCGTGTCGTGTCCACTTATTATTATTATTATCTCCGAAACTATAAAACGTAAAGTTTTAAAAAAAATTAGAGGTATAGGTTCTGACCTGAAGTTTTCTGGAAAAATAAGGAGAAACCTCTACTTTTAATTTTGGGGGGGGGGCAAATTACAGAATTAACTGGAAAATATAAAATTAAAATTGTTTCTAACCGATCATGTTATATATCAAAGGGGTCATTATGACAAAAACAAATATTTTTTTTTCATATTTTTCAAATAAATTAATTAAAAGATATTAACAAAAATATAAAAAAATTACCCATCCCCCCTCCTAACTCCGAAACCAAAAGCTGGAAAATTTTGAAAAAATGGAGGTATAGCCCCTCACCTGGACTTTACTGGAAAAATAAGGAGAAACCCATAATATTCATTTTGGGGGGCAAATTATAGAATTAAATGGAAATAAAAAAAATATAATTGTTTCTAACGGGTCATGTAATATATCAAATCACAGGGCTCATTATGACGAATACAAATATATTTTTTTATTTTTTTTAAATGAATATTTTAAAATATATTAAAAAATATTTTAAAAAAATTACCCATTCCCCCCGTTATTCCCCAAACTATAAAACCTAATTTTTTTTGTTTATTGGAAAAATGTGAAAAAATCCCTAATTCTATTATTTGGCCCCCAAACGGAAATAAATTATTAGAAAACCCTCATAGTAATTTTACAATTAAATGGAAAATAAAGATTCAATATATCTGATAAAAGGCTCATTATGTGAATTACAAATATATCATATTTTAAATCATTTGTTTAAAAGATATTAACAAAAATATTAAACATCGACTTAATTCCCACTTTAGAAACTACACTATTCAAGTTTTGAAAAATATATTTTATTTGTATTTTTTAATAATTTGAATTACAGATTTAATAATTTATAATTTAAAACTTGACCTGTTTTGTCCTTTATCTTCCAATCTACAGAGCCTCAAAACTCAGACAGTAGATTATAAAAGACTTCTCTGAAAGTTTATTAGTATGGCTAAATAAAACTCTAATTTCTGTTCCAACTCATTTCAAGGATTGACAGAGACAATTGGTTCTCATCAATTGAACTTGTTGATGAATAGCTAAGAGAAAACTGACAATGTTGGAACCGTGAAAAAAAATAAAAGGGAATACAAAAGAATAGTCTGTGAATTCTGTGTTGATGTCCAAAAATGAACAAGCTGTGGTTTTGGTATCATCAATGCATCAATAACACCTGACGATCGCATCAATAAACCTGAAATTATTCATATTAAACTCTAAAGGAGGAGTATATGTCAAGCAGTGACGACTAAATGGCCAAGTTCTGGACTTGTGTGGTGTAAATGCTCATATTCTACACAATCAGCACTTTTAAACAAATAGAAAGAGGAGATTTTCTCAAGAAGTTAGCAAATCATTGCAAAACGGTCATCAACCAAATTTGCCCAAGGAATTGAATTTGACACTAAACAGTTTTAGGAGCAGACTTATCTTCAGAAGGCCTCCTTCTTTGGAAATCGAATCCTTACCTGTAGAATCTGTCCACCTAAATAAAGAGGAAGCTAACTACACTTGTGTTAGTTGTTTGCCTTCAGTGTTCCAAGCTTGTCAATGAATGACTGATTTTTGACCCTGTCAGATTTTTATGTTTTATTAAGAAGTTGATTTTTTGTTTTTTATGTTCTTACAGATAATTAAGAAAAAGTTATTATTTTTCAAGTTATAGTTTTTTTTTATCTCGGCTAAAAAGTGCCTTAAAATATTATTTATATAAATATATAAGAAAAAAGTTTATATAAGCCTAATTCTTTGTGATGTCTCGTAAAACTAAAACAAGTACCAAAACTCGGTCTGTGAGACCTCGCGTTGACATGTTACAATTTTCCACAGTTAAAGGTTAAATCTTGCTTAACATCGTTTATACAAAGTTTGGCTCACAACCTAATTGAAACGGGAACTCCGGAATTAAAGCAAAGACGGTATAATTTCATTATTTTTTATTCATATACATTTTGATAAATTCATTAAATCAAAATCAATATATAGTACACATATGTATAAGATTTCTAAGGTATATTTAAGTTAAGTACCTAACAACTACAAAACAGTCTATTTTCGCTACAACTACAGTGCTGAAAATTGTACCGGTCGGTTTGAAATATCTGTCATTAATTTAATTATGTACATACTACATAGAAACACACTTTTAACGAAAAAAATCCGCTCTTCGTGTCTAATATATTCATTTTTTCTTTTATTTGCATGTAAGTGCAAGTCATTATACTCACAACGTAATTATTTGAAATTAAAATACTTCGTTGAATATCAATCAAAAGTACATTTTTTAGCAACATATTTTTATAAAACACCAAAATTATGTAGCAGTAGTACGAATAGTTTTAGAAAAACGGCTAATCTCTATTACTATTTCAAATCGTGGTGTTTATATAATAATAATAATATACCAATAAAATTCATTAACACATTTTTTGAATAAAATCATTCATTATCTACATAATTATGTACAAAATAAAAAATAAAACAATATGTTAACTTCAACAATGAAAATGATAGTGATAAAATTTTAACAACTCAAATATTAAGTCTTTCAATATACAGGGTGCTGCAAAATCTATTGCACCTATTGAGGAACTAAATAAAAATGACAACATTAAAAAAGTCAAACAAATTAATGACAAATAACCACTTTAAAACAAATAGTTTTTGAACATTATTAACGATATAAAATTGAAATACATACAAGGTGATTGCTGAAATCGTGTTTAAGAATTTATTAAACGAAATATTCTTTATATTTGCTTCATTAATTTTTTATCCTGTTTTTAATCTGTTTGCACTAAATGTTTTTAGAGCTGTAGAGGAGTTTGAGAACCAAGGTAGCAATTTGCAAGTCAAAGTGGTTCATAGGAGCTTTAAAGTCTAAACAAACGATTTCATTCAATCACTTATAAATTGTTGTGATAAAATACATTAATTTTCTGAACTACAAACAAATGTAAAACTTCTGAAACGAAATCTTAATACATTTGCTACAAACCTTCCTTAACATATATAACAACTTATTCATTTATGCATTAGTCAAAGCATAAATAGTTTTTAAAAACTACGATATATAAGAGTGGGGTATTAGAATGGTCCATCATCAAAACTACTGAGATTACTTACATTTAGATAGTAATGAGAAATTTTTCAATTACATTTTTAAATCGGTATTTGGGATCTGAGACACTATATACTATATCACATGAGACACTATTCAAAAATTCACATTATTTATTACCTCAAACAGAAATTTCTTTTTTCTCTTGAAGTTTGGAGTCCATCATTTTCAAACTAGGCAAAATCGTTGTTGCCGGTTCCTTTTGTACTGGAGTTGACGAAGTTGCCGTTGTTGAAGCACTTTTCAAGGGAGTACTCTCACTATTTCCAAGTGATTGTGTGTTTATTTGGGAATTTAAGCGATTTTGATTCTGCTGACGAATTAATAGGCTTGGGTTGGGAATATTTCTTATGTTTTGATTTTGATTTGGCCGTACGCTTCTAATCGGCATGTTGGGTCTGAATTTTGGAATTTCATTAAGTTTTGGTAGTTTTTGAAGGTTCGAGTTCTGCGTCTTATTCTGATTTTGAACATTAGGTATTTTTATTGTTTGCAAACTTGGCATCTGAGGCCTCGGTTTGCTGACATTAGTATTGTTAGGAGCAGATGGCTTATTTAAAGTCGAATGCTCGGTTGCTACTTTGGACAGCATGTGCAGATTGGAAAGACCCATGTTAGTCTTTTCACTTGTGGATGCTGGTGATGATTTTGTTAAGGCACTCAGCTGCCTATTTGTGGGCATACTAAACCCGTTGGCAGTTCCTGAATTTTTAGGTGAGATTTCTACGGGTTTGGCACTCGGTTTTGACAAGTCCAGGGCGCCTATATTATCGCATTTTTCATTTGCCATCTTTGGTATGATACTGATTCCTGCAGATTTTAAATGCACAGATTTTTTAATTTTTTCCAGAGGTATTGTAGCCGGGGGTGGTCTTTTAACCACTGTCTTTTCTAGCGGTTTCGAAGTCTGTAACGTCGGACTAGAAGTTGGAGGGCTAATAAGGGTTATTTCTAAACTCGGTCTTTTATCATTAATCTTGTCATCTTCAGCTTTTCTTTTCACTCCCTGCTCAACTTTGCTCACGGTAAAACCTGGGGGGTACTGTGGTGTTAGAGTAAGGAATTTCGGTTTTTCGTTAGAAACAGTTACCCGCTTTTCAACGTTATCAGGTTGTTTAGGTTCTATGGTACAATGCTGTTGCAAATTTGCTATTTGTCTTTCAAGAAGCTTATTATTTGTCTTAATTTTATTGTTATCAGTTCTGACATCAGCCTTATAGTGAGTTTTAACGTTGTTCAGGGTTTTGATTTTAGAGTCATCGCCTTTCGTTTGGGGAGGCCTTTCAACTTTTTGTGATTTTTCGGAACTAACTGGAAGAGGTTTAAGAAACGCCTTTTGAGTTTGCTTTTCTGCCAATTCACTCCGTTCTAGCTGAACCGAAGGTATCTTCTTACTTAATTCCTTTTCTATAATGGGTTTAACTGCAAAGCAAGCTTTGGAACTAGTTGTTTCTGGAAAGGTTCCCACTTTTGGACTGGTGTTTATCGTTTCATTTTGATGTTTGGGCAGAAGTGCTGATTCTGAAGCCGTACTAGAAGGTTCAGTAACTTTAATTTTTAGTTTCTTGATATCTTCTATCGGTTTCGGAACACTTTTCTTGGTTTCATCCTTATTATCAACACATTTTTCTTCTTTTGTACTATTAACGTCTGTTGTTTCAACTGAACCTTGAAGAGTTTGAATTGTTTTGTCTTCATTTGTCAAATTTTTGTGCCTAATCTGTCTCATCTGTAGCAGTTTCTCCTTAGAACTCACATCTGACGTGTGCCCTTTCTCAGCTGTCTGTCCTGAGCTCTTATGATGCTTGTGCTTATGCCCATTGTTCGTTATTTTGACTTTAAGTTTTAGCTCAGCATCATTCGACGCTATCTCTGCATGCAATTTCCTTTTTTTGTGAACATTAAATTCACTTTTTGAGTGTTTGCTTTTCTTTCGTTTTTTGGTAAAGTGATGCGAGCTGTACTGTTCTTCTTCTTCGCGCTTTCGACTTTCGTCGAGTTTTTTCTGCATCGCCCATTCTCGGTCTCGCTTTTCAGCGAATTCCTCTTCGGGTTCTTCGTATTCGAAAATGCAGTCTTTTGATTGAGGTTTTTCAGGTACTTCAGGTGTGCATTGTCGTTCGGTTACAGTTTGACTCTTGCTTTGCAGCTGCAAATGAGCGAACAATTCCTTTTTCTGATCTTCGTTTTGCTCGAACGAATCTGGTTGGGTATTTACGCTGTTTTCTGGTTTATCCGCTTTTATTTTCTCGGTATCGTTTTGTCGAGGAGGTTCCGAAATTGATTTAACAGGTACGATTTGAAGTTGTTTGCCGCCAGTTGAGAGTGTTGTGTTGACGATTCTGAACGGTTTCACCTTCATTGGCGTGAATATCCGGTAGAAGAATCTCAGGGGTTTGATCTGAAACAAAAAAGTTATTAGTAGTAAGTATAATTTGCATTAAAAATAAAAGAGAAAAAGGCCTTTGGAATAGAATTATTGCATCAATAATTAAACAAAAATTGAACTTAAGAACTTCTATACTGTAGGATTTAAAATGATACTCCTAAAACGTTGCGGTCATTATATATATCTAGTAGAGGGTACTCCCTGGAATCTACTGAACATATCTTTTAAAAATCATTTTTGTTATAATGAGCTATACGATATTACTTTCATATAATTTTCAAAAATTGTAAATCTACCGGTACTAGATATTAATATCCCCGCGAATGAATGGCTTTTCTCGGGATTCTTGATTATATAATTGGTGACACTGTCTAGGTTTATTATTCTCATATTAATTAAGTGGTTTATCTGTTGGTCTTGAAAGGCAATTGGCACACAAGAGCGAACAATATTAATTAGCCACAAAAGCAGATTTCTGCAGTGTTTCAAAAATCAAGAGCACGTAACCAAGAACACGTGAAAATAATTACGTCTCAATCTAAAAACAAAGGCCTAATGCTTGATCCTGCCAAAAATTATGGTCCAAACGAACAACCCTAAAATATTACAATGATTCATGGAAAGTTTACTTCAAAACGGCGTCTTTTAATACAGGGTTACAACTCAAATCGTAAAATATCTCTGCCCATCGATTGATATCCGAACTTTTAAACAATGCCCTCCACTAATACCTTTTGCGACTGATTTTACTCAAGTCGGCTTCCAAAACGAAATCAGAAAGTAATAACCTGAAAATCAAAACCCGCACAAGCGACAAGGCGTGTACTAAACGACATCCTAAACGAGAAGAAAGACGCGTCTTTTATTTCAAAGTTTTAACAATAAATTGAAATTTTATTCCCTCTCCTCTGCCAGAGAGCGACAGCAGGAAGCGAGGCATTTCTATCCTTTCGAGGTGTTTATGAAAGACAGTTCCATCGGTTAACCAATATTCTGTTTTAGTACTCCCGGTATTCTAACTCAACGATTTTAATTCCTAACGTTTCAAACTGACAGATGTAAACAGGTAAATTGTAAATGAAAATAAAACAATTTTAAATTGGATATTTACTTTATTATAAACATCAGGGACAATATACCAAGTTATAATTCGAACACATTTTAGATAACATAAAAGTCCTTATGACATTTCGAACAACAAAGGCTAACAGAAATTCGCAACAGTTCTAACAGAAGATGATTACAATGTCTTTAGTACCACTGCCATACGCAAATTCGCCCAGTCAGTTAGTTCAGTGAACCTACAAGCCTCTAGCTACACCTTTAGACTATTGTGGAGACATATTCTTTTATAAAATAAAGTAAATACTGGCTTGAATTTTTTACACGCTATATTATTACTGAGTGTGTCAGGATATCAGGGGCGGATCCAGGATTTCGTCATTTGTGTGGGGTGGCTTGATCTCGTTTGGGGGGCTTTACGTCACTGAAGGTTGATTTTAACACAATAAAGACTAAAATAACATCAGCCTCTTAAGCCCACCCCCTGGATCCGCTAGTGCAGGATATGACATATTACAGTCTAAATTACTATGGTTTAAGGATTTAATAGATCATTAAAGTAGTTGAATGTTTGAAAAGCACGTACGTGCAGGGTGTAGAAATATGTGTAGAAATAATGGATAACATTTAGAAAGAGACTTTAACAGTGAATTGTGTTTAACAATGTAATCGACAGTAGGACAGGAAAATCAAAACTATAAATTCCTGAATATACCAAATACGAGTATTAACCAAGATATTTCCGATTTAGACACTCGTCCAGATTAGACAAGATAGACTTTATTTCAGAAATGTACAGGGCAGTGGAAGTTTTGGTCTGGAGAGGGAGTTACTAGTACAGTTGTTCTCGGCAACATGACTGCATGACCTCATTATTATTGTATATGAATTAACACGATTTCCCAATCTTCTAGCCATTCAGTTTTCCATGTTATGGATGTTTTTAACTTAAAACTAATTTTCCAATACTATTAAAAATTTAATCGTTACTAACAATAAGTAAAGTAAAAATCACTGATATAAAATATTAATATTGCCCTTCATTATACATTCCATATTAGAGAGTAGGTACTGAAAATACAATTGAAATTTTGCATGTTGTATAAATAATTATAAGTTATAATCATTTTCATCCTAAGGAAATTTACTTTGTATTGCGATAAACTAGCCCCGCCCCCCACTCATCATTTTCTAAGACATGTGAGCTAGGAAGACAATGCTGATTGGTTGATCCAACTGGTCCTTACTTGGAGCGCTGATATATTTAAAGATTTTTTTTGATGAAATTAAACTTATTTAGTTTGTTGTATGTATATAAGAATGGAATTATTTATATGAGAATACAATCTATACCCGGTAGACTAACTACAGTGTGAGATATAATAAGAATATTTTCGAGGTTCGTTAATGGTAGATAGAAATAGTGTTTTACAGGAATAATTTGATGGCTAAAGAGTTGTTGATCCCGATTTTTTAAATCGATTTATTTTATTTTACAAACAAGTACATTAAATTATTATGAAAAGTTGACCGAAAAATAGTGGAATCAACTTTAAAATAAGCCATTTGAAAAATTATTTACTCAATTTAACGATAAAGTTACTCCGAATTTCTAAATATTTTTTGCTCACAAAGAAATTACTTTGGCTTTTTTACAAAAAAAGTCATTCTGATTTACTTTCCCTACCCTTTTCAAATAACTCACTCAAAACGAAGGGGGTTAACTGTGTTCGGACGGTGTGACAAATTGCGAACACCAAAAACTCTCACCGCAATCTGACATGGATAAATTAAGTGTACTACACTCTCTATTGAAACGTTGCCAGAACAGCATTTTTCGCACAAAAATATTTCATACCGATAATGAGTGAAGTGTTCAAAAGAATTCCCACAATGACAAAAAGGGTTCAACGTCCTCGATTTTTCATTCGTTTGCAGATGTGACGAATCTAAACATAATGTACAATTACGAAGTTATCTATTGTTTAGATTTCATCGTTTCTGCGGACGTAAAATGATTGAATGTGCACGCGTGTTTTTAGGCTGATTCTTTAGAGAAAAGTGTACCTAGTATAATTTCTAGTAACCAAGCTTCAAAATCAAAGGTTTCTAATTTTCTAAATCTGAGTTTCAAGTTACTGAAAACGGACAACCGAGCTTCACTTGTAGTTTCAAAATCTCAATTTCAAGTTAGTTAAAAGGGACGAAAAATAAATTGAAATAGAATACAGTAAGCACAAAAAAGGGGGCAGTCATTGAGTCTGAACGATGGAAGCGAAAGCTTATAATGAAATATACTTTCTGTTAATCGTTATCTTCCTTTATTGGGTTGGATTCGGTTAAATCTTCTTGTGCTATTCTTATAAATGCCTACATGTATTTCTCTCACATTTATTCTGAATTTAAATAGAGCTGACATGGGAACAATATGATGTGTTAATTTTAAATCAAAACATAAAATGTGTTGAATTATATTCAAACTAACTTCACCTATTTAAGCAAGAGCATCGCCAGCTTTTGGTTTGGGGGAGGGACAAACATGCTTTCAGGGAGAGGCAGGTCGGCTTGTGTAAAGGGAGAGGGCAAATTCGATATTTTCTGTTAACATACATACAAATAGTCGTTTAATGCATTAG
This sequence comes from Octodonta nipae, assembly GCA_034190945.1. Classification (NCBI taxonomy): domain Eukaryota; kingdom Metazoa; phylum Arthropoda; class Insecta; order Coleoptera; family Chrysomelidae; genus Octodonta; species Octodonta nipae. The sequence continues at coordinate 23,202,428 of CM067220.1, read as the reverse complement.
ATATTATCTACAATAAATAGTTATAACTTTTGGTGACGACTGTTATCCTGGAATAAATGTTCTTATCTTGATAGAAAGGTAGGGTTTCTTCGCACCTTTGAAGGCGAGGGGCCCTTAAAAGTCAGAATTAAAAAAAGAGGTAGGTACGTCAATCCAGAAGTACGCCCCTGGTTCGACTTGTTAGTCCTTAAAATTGCCTATCAAGTTTTATCAATAATTACTGAGTGATGTAGAATTATTGCCAGTATTCATTTTGGGATTTTAAATTTTAACCCTCTGTTCTTGGAAAATAGTTCATTTCCAGAATAATGAGGACGATAACTTTCCAAATTTACAGTAATATGAATCTCACCTGCAAATTATATAGCTTTATTTACAGTTCACAGTAAAATGGACTCATTGAAAAATTCTCGACGAATTTTAATGTTCAATTTCAACAATTTGCCTTGTGTATCTAAAATTAATTAACACATCAACCATATCCAAGTTCAAATACAGAATTGGGTACAGAAAAAATGAATGATTCCTTTAAAAGAGATATTCAAACAATCTCAAAACGAGCAGCACTAAATAAAGAAGCTCGTAACAAATTATTGATTATTCCTCCGTCTAAATAAAACAATTCAACTCAGTTCTCCGACTAATGGTTGATCGAGCGCTCTCGCCAAGCTGAAGGTAAACAAAAATGAGAGTACATAGAATGTGTGATTCGAGATCGCAAAGTGCTCAATATGTACAAAATTGATATGATGAATGAGTATTTGGCAATAAGCAAAAGAAAAACGGAAAAGAGCCAACACAAGATCCATTAGAGTTAATTAGTTAAAGAGTGATTAATTACTATTTTGATTATATTAAAATACAGTTTCATGTATATGCTTTTCTGACGAGGTAAAATGTATTGTTTAGTATTATCTCTCTCTCTATCTGCTAGAATTCCTAATTGGCGTATATAAAGAGAGATCATACACTGAATATCAGAAGAATAAAGGTTAGAATGCAATTCTACAAAACTAAGTCATTGAAGAAAATTTAAACATCACCATTAAAGAACCAAATGTGAAGAAAAGAAGAAATTCTTTTGCAAATACCGAATACAACAACAGTTATACAATTAGTGCATTGGAAAAACTTTAATAATGATACGCAGAATGACTCCTACGGAAAACAAAAAGAAACGTGGGCAATAATCTGAGAACAATGACAAATATTTATAATCTATATTTGTTACAGAATACGAAAAAAAAAAGAATTCCTATATAAAAGGTGAAGCAAGCAAGCTTATCTCAAGCTATTTACTGAATAGGGCTGTTCGCAGATTTTAGTTAAATTAAAAGAGGTATTCCTCAGTGGTCCATTCTTGGGCCATTACTGTTCTTATTATAAATTAATAATTTATTAATCGATCTGCCGGATGAAATACCTTTTGTACTGATTAAAACAGATGCTATGGCTGATGAGAAATCATGAACCTTGGTCGAACAAAATGTAATTGTCTCCTTTTTCTCTCATTTGTTACCCCAAAAAATCTGTCATGTACCGGTCAGTTGATTCTTGTGAGATTCAGTTTTTGCATTTTATGACATTCGAGATTTTCTTTCTAACTTTTTGAACTACTTCAGTAGTGAGTCATTTATTATTTGCAATCTGGACCCCCTTTTTGGATATGGCGTTTCTTTATTACAATACTTTATTTTCGTTCCTCAAAAGATCTTCAGAGGCATGTTAGTTGGTACCCTAATAATGCGTATTATACTTAAATGCAACCAGATACACCACAATAAATACAATGTTAAATACATTCAACTTATAAAACATAGTTAGTTAATTTAGAAAATAATGAATAAATTCAACAAAAATATTTGATGAATATATTAAAATAAAATTTTAAGATATTTAGGTCTTATACTAAGTACTCGACTTTTGGACTATTGTAAGGATGTAGTGTTGTAAATCAAACTTTGTATAAATTGGCATCCTTAGTAAAGTACTGTAATGAAATATAATGTATCGTAATTTAAATGAAATATTATGGTATAAATGGTAATAAAATATAATGTAATTTAAAATACTGTAGTAGCATTGACTAAATGAAGACTACTACTACTAGAAGTATCAGTTGCTTCGTAATTATGGCTTTGGCAGCTCTATTTTTAACCTACTTCCAAAATGGAGGAGATTATCAATTCGTCGCGTATTTCTTTTTTTTTTTGTATGTATGTTACCTGATTTCTTCTCCTGTGGTGAACCGTTTTGAATGAATATGGTCTTGTTTAATAGAGCATATATCCGGATTGGTGAAACTTCAAATTTTGGAAAAGAATTCTATTGGTAAAGTGATGAAATTTGTGAATGAACACATGCGTGCATGGAAATCGACCATTATTCCTAACATATTGGTCAATTTTTCGAAAACTCCTTATGGATGTGTATAGTTCTTTAGCGTTTAATCTATTAAGGAAGATCCCTAGGTAATCTAATATACTTTTCTGCGACGTGCAACTTGTAGTTTTGCAGAAAATCGCCAAAAATTCCAAAATTCTTATCAAAAATTTCATCTAAATGACATAAGGGACATTTGCTCATTAATATTTTAATTCCAACGTAATAGTGCGGGAATTTTAGGAACTGGAAGTTTTAATTGCGAATCTGAAAACTTTCTAGGTAAATCTCAAGCATATAGGTAGTAAAGCATAGTATTTTCAGCTCCTTAAATCAGTGAGTACCAAGCTCGTTTTGTTTGTATACCAGGCAAATAACTATTTAAATGAAAAATTTTCCATTTTGCAAAGACGGTGCTTTTGGTTGTCCCATTCTCCCGGCCTAATATAAAATTCTGTGACAACACATGTCAAACTCTAAAAACTGCTATTTGGTGCGTTTATACACAGGGTGTTTAGTTATAGCAAACAAAATCACAAAGTAAAGTGATAGAAGGAATTGCATTTATATGATGATTGAAATATAAGACGGAGTGGTCCATAGGCAGCCGTATATACCGGATGGTTGGAATATATGGTGGAGTGGACGTTTGGTAGTATAAAAATGTTGAAAAAATGTGAAATTAAAATAATATAGGGTGATTAAAAAACTGTTATTTGTTGTGGATGTAAACAAATCATAATTATATTTATACAGTGTGATTAAAAAATTATTTATTTTATAGCCCATAAGAAGTTGCATAAAGTAAGGAGAGGAATTAATGTTACACAGGGCGATAATATAAAATGTTAAAAATGAAATAATTTATGGGGTAGCACACAAGGACTATGGGTAAAATATAGGACGGATTTTACTCCATAAATATGGGATGGATTCTCCTCCGTCCTATAGTTTACAGAAGGCAGCTAACCAATTTATGCTTGTCCGTGGGCAGTCCTATGTACAGGATGGTTAGTACATAGGGTGGAATGGAATTATCTATAGGTATACAGAGTAGTTAAAAAAAATTTGAAGAAAGGTGACATGGCCTGGTCCATAAGGCATAAATATATTTTGGGCTTATTAAGTCAACGCGTACTAGTAAATTTTGTGCGTAAACATTTACCTGTCAATTTAAATGAAAATGTATCATTGTGTAATGTTGAGGCTTTCGATGTTACCTGGTCCTGTCTATTAAGGTTATACATACAAAATAAAAAATAAAGAATGAAAACTACCTGAGTTCATATAAACTAAAAAGTTGAAAATAAAACACTTAAAAAAAATATAACCGACTTCCACCTATAACTAAAAAGCTAAAAATAATTATAACAAAATACAACTCTAGCAAATAAATAACACAATCAATGTTGTCAGGTACCTACCCAGGAAGTAAAAAATGTAAACATTAAAAGGTGCTCATTCTGTACAAATTAATTACCTACCAATCTAGTATATTTTTGAAGTCGGTGCAAAGCAGCAATCAAGTTTGATAAAGTAGTAGATAAGTACGCAATGAAGGATTTTCGATTTGCTTGGCACCGACTTCAAAATATACTAGATTGGTAGATAATTAATTTGTACCTCCTGGGTAGGTACCTGACAACATTGATTGTGTTATTTATTTGCTAGAGCTGTATTTTGTTATAATTATTTTTAGCTTTTTAGATATAGGTGTAAGTCGGTTATATTTTAAAAACAAATGTCTAATCTAGTATTAAACACACTTCAATATAAAATTTATACAAATTTTCAATTAGAAGTAATTTGTTGTATCCTGTTAACTTGGATCGATATTTCATACTGACTTAGAAGTTGAACACTCCGACTCTATAGAAGTACTAGAAGGAGCAAAAGTATGTTATTTCCTCAGATTGATAAACTGTTCTACAGAATTTCCTATTTGTTGATCTCAAAATGTCAGGAGTAACTAAAGCTACACAGAAAAATCGTAAAACCTTTATGGTGTTGGGAAATAAGGCAGTATTAGAAATATTTTATTTGTAGTTTGTAATATTTTGGTAGACTCTATTTGATTCTACTAAAATCGAAAAAATTTGCTGTGTATATTTACTTTAGTATAGATTAAGCTTTCTAATTAAATACTTACTTAGGCAATATTTTTTCAATAGACATTTTGGAATTATTCTGAATTAGGTATCAGTAAGTAGAAGTCAAATGAGATTTACAGTGAACCTAGAAAACGTAATTAAATATTGGACTTATATGGAAGCAAAATAGAAACGACATAGGTACAAATGGTGGCATATGTGTTCAACAACATATGAGCACCGAGTCGTTTTACTTGCCTTCGTCATATGAATCTAAATATTTATAAGCTTAAGCTTTTCGTTTAGTCTGGTCTAGTAGATCTACCTCTCAGTCGTAAATGCGAAACAACATGTGGACTCATAAACAACCTATTTAATCAACTGCGACAACTTTCTGTCACGATACGATCTTTATACTGATAGCGAAACGATTGGAAATGTCAAACGTCATCGAGATAAACGCGCAGCATACAAACAACCATAAATCCTTCTGAAATCAACGAACGTTAAGGAAGAACGAGTATTAATTCCAAGTTTGTCGCAGTATTTCGCATTCGTCGTTGAAAATTGTTCGTCTAATTACAAGAATAACAAACGCCATAAAACGCTCTCAGTTGACGCATACTTATAACATAGACCGAGAGATTAATGGCTATCATAATTTTTAGCGGAAAGCTAAAGCTAACAAGATTGTCTACCTAGTTTTCTGTGTTCGGCAAAAGAGGTGTAACTTGATTTACTCTCACATTTGTCGCAGCGTTTCTTTCGAGAGAAAATATTTACGTTAAAACTTTCAAATATATTATTTTTACTAGGATATTCGTAAAACTTTCTATACACGAAAGCGCCACTAATATTTGGTAGTAATTGCTATATTTAAAGAGGGAGACATCATTTGGATGGTAGGTATAGAAATCTAAATTTCGCGATATTAACCAATCACCAATCAAAGAAAAAATTGATCCCCCATTTTAGACATAAAATTATTTCCACTATTGAAGAAAACATCTAGAAAGCATTCCATGTCTAGAATGAAGTCTTAATCCATCTTTAATCATAGATGGCGCTGCAGACGATGGTCAGGAGGAGTGGCGTACTGCATATTGTATCTGTTGTTGCTCGCTGTTCGGGAATTTCGTCCAGAACCGCGGTGAAATCTTATCACAGATTGGCCATGCGCCTGGTTCAATCACGATATGCTGGTTACCCGTATATTCGCCGGGCAACTGGTATGTAGGAGTTTTACACTAAGGTGATAAAATTGTAATTTTAGAGTCAAGTCAAATAGAATGGAGCATTCCCCGAATTTAGAGTTGAAAATTCAGTGAACCTCATACTCAACGAATATTATTTCTATACACGTATATAGATGTCATCACGGCTAGAAGAGAACATGGAGTCATACTTCGCCTGTATATCCCCACAATCAACTCGTAGTGCAAGCGGTTATATGAGCCAGTACAAAATCCTCGCATTGCAATTAACGTTTTTCGTGAACACGACTTTATATTAGAAGCCAACTAAAATGTGGAGGTTTTAGTAAAAGAAAGAACGCCGTTTAGAACCTGTTTCTCCTAGCCCTCAAAATCAATCAATCTAATAAACTCTGTTCCCGAAACCAAACCCATCTGAGTCCCAATTCAGAAACAGGGAAATAGAAGGTAAAATGAGATAAGCAGTTCTTATTTCGAGTCCTTTGTCAACACGCATCTTGCATAACATGACATCCGAAGTCACAACAAAAAGATGTTATAAATCATATAATGGAGAAAGTTGGCCAGTTCTAAAAATACCTATATACGGCTCCAGAAACTTCTGAGACAAACGTCAAAAGAAACACAAGAAGTTCTATTGGTACAATAATGACTGAACTAATAAAATAAGCTGCCATAATATACAGGTTAACTCTAAGAACAAGAAAATATGACATAGCGCCCTCATAATATTTAATCAACAAAGACATCTGAAATTACAGACTGATAAGTTTCCTGAAGGTTTGATATTTAATAAGATCATTCATTAAAGAGATTCGTTCCTCTCAAGTAGCTTCAACGGAAGAGAAGCGAAGTTAGAAGTCGAATCAAAGAATATCAATTTGAGATTTGCTGACGACATTGTGTTCACTGACCAAAATTCAGAGGAATTGCAACAACAAGTAATTGAACTTACCCCAAGAAGCAATGAATAAGAAATTAAAATATAATACCAAGAAAACGAATTCAAAGTACAAAAAACTAGTAAATATTCAGGAAAAACATAAAACCAGGAATAAAAAAATCTGGAAGATGACGACATTGGCTATATTTTCGGGTCATGCCTATGATGAAGCTTGGAAAATTGCAGTTCATTTGAATGAAGACTAGAAAACTGCTGGATGATTAAAATTATAGTTAGTAATGACAACTCATACACAGAGTTCTCACTTTTTGCACTTCTGGAGGTAGCCTGCCATGCACAAATATTGTGGCAAGACTAAAAAGAGAGGTCAACAAAGAGAGCACCTTGTTACCTCACTTGGTGAAAGGAAGCAGCCAATGAACTACAGTTAGGTCGTAGCTCAGTGGCAGCCGCTCCCAATCGAGCGAAGTAGCTTCTTGATCTATCTATTGCCCTCTTTTCTAGTCTTGGCACGCTATTACTGAATTGCTATCTCCAGAAGTATAAGTTCTAAGACAGAATTTTAAAGTTTGACAAGAAATTCAGGTAGTTTATAAATATAGAGGTGCATTTATTTATATTAAGTCCTGACATAAGTATGTAAACTAGTTTTGATCACAATCGGTCTAGTAGTTCAGAAGTTACAAGTGTAATGACGTACCAACAATTATGTACATAAACAAAGGCGAAGTCAAATTCATGTTTTACAATGTAATCCAAAAACAGTATATAGACACAACAGCAATAACAAGGGGGGATTACTGCGATATATACTGGATAAAGAGTTAACTTTTGTTAATACAATAAACTGTAATAGACATAGCAAGAATAGAACTAACACTAAACTATTATAGTAAGGTTTCCTAGAGGTGTTTAAGGCCCAAGAAAGTAAGGGGGATTAAACACTAAGAATAGCTTGTCTCTGGGTTTTCGAAAAGAAACGTTTTACAGAGGGCAACGTCATGAAATAATGATTGAATTTAGTGCACGTATGGTTGGTTGTATTTATGTTCTGCTTGCAGCTATTAAGATCGAAACTAAAAGCGTAGCACAGAACATTCAGCTGATAAATTCATAGTACATTAAGTTAGACACTAATTAATGGATAGCAGTATTAATCAAATAAATTCACTAAACACTAATCCGTTTAAAGTCTAAAGCACGATTTTCAGAGAGCAAATCATTCTGATTCGAAACCATCCCGGCCCGTCTGTTACAAATACGAATGAAAGAAAAATCGAGGGGCTTTTTCACACCCAAACAGCCGCGTTTCGCTTCTCTCTTTCACTTATTCATTCGATCTTGTAGATCTCTTTCTCTTTTCAACCAATACCTGTTTGCTCTTTCATGCGTAAATAAAGGACAATGAGAGAGCTTAGTCCATTCGTTTTTTTGTTTCCTCAGCGGCATACTTCCGATTTCACACAGCGAGTACGATTAAGTCGGACTTCACGCTGATTTGTGTATACAGATTTAGTGGGCACTTTATAATGAATATATAATGTAAGTGGATTGTATGATTGGTGAGTTTTGAAGATCCACTTTAATTAAAAATAAACTAAAATGTTTGATATGAAACATTCGTCATTGGAAGACGCCTAGAGAGAGATTTTATGCGAAGAATATCACTCATATGAGTCTGATGACACAAAATGGCTTTAGAGCAGACCGAACAGCAAATGAGAGTATATTATGTTTGTTTCAAATAATAGAGAAGAAAACCTAAGATCACAAATTGTACTGCTGCTGGTAGATCGGCAGAAAGCATATAACATCGGACCTTTTTGAAAACTATGAGAAGTACTAGAGAAAACGAACATTAATAGATGCTATTAAAGAATTATATAGAGACCCATCTGTCCGAATTAAAACAGGAACAAGGAACCAGATGAATTCACAACAAGCAAAAGACAGGGTTGTTGTAGGTCCCCAATTTTATTGAATATACATGTGGGTGAAGGTTTAAGAGTAAGAAGAACAAATGTAGAGGTATGTAGTAATTGTGCAGTATAAAGCAGAAAGCTCACAGGAATACTGAAACTGGGGTTACAAATCACCACCAAAAAGGCGGAGTATATACGCATAGGAAGAGTTATAGAAATGAAATAATAGAATCTGTAAGGAATAAGGCAAAAAATGAACACCATTGGGAGGAGGTGAGGAGATAATTAAATATGGAATAACTAAAGAGAAACAACATACTAGGAGCACTAAACTCATGAAAGTAGAAAGAACGGTAGTAGAAGACACAGAAAAGCAACAACTGAGAAGTTTGGCGATGAAGGCCTCTCAGATATAATCTTAGAATGGACCAATCTGGAAAAGAAAACGGGGTAGACCACCTATAACATGGATACAGGGAATTACCGAAGCAATATCACAACGAAATCTAGCCAATAATGATCGACAGAATGGACAGGCATGACGATTAGGTATTCAAAGGCGTTAAAGCTATGATCGGGAATTAAAACAACTACAGTTGCTCATAATGAAGGGTGTCGTGAGCTCTTTGGGATTAAATCGCATAATTTGGGAGGAGAAATCTGATTTCTGTGGTAATTGACTTACTTCTAGGGCAAACGTCTTTTAATACCATGAACTCCATCAACTGTAATTTGCCAAAAATCTTTCTGGGTCACAAATACTACGAAGCCATCAAGGTGACCTTATCAAAGAAAATGATATTAACCTACTATTGGTTTACCACGGCGCCGAATTGATGTTCCTAAGTACTCTCAACGCCCGCTTCGATGTTTTCTATTGAAAGTGGCCATCCTGTCTAATATCATGATTTTTTTAATGTATCACTTTACAGTTACATATTTAAATACTACAATAATTGTTTTTTAATAAATTGATGGCCAATTATAAACATCTTTATCCTTGTTAGTGACAGATAACCACGACTGTTTTGACTGTTCCCTACTTTCATGAAGACAAGATGAACATCACAAAATGACATAAAATCTGTTCAGGATTTTGGTCATCCAGTAAGAAATATGCTGATTTTGGATTCTTTTAATTTTTACAGAAGATCAACGCTGCGTTTATCCAGAGAGTTTGTATCAGTTTGTTTGACATGAATACCATCCAAGAACTTGATGGATCAGTTAAAATTATTGCCATAGGCTTTGCTGGCCACACCTGGAGCAGATACCAATTTTGGGTGTCCAATATAAACATTTGCTGGTGATTTTCTAGGATCTGATTCTGCCTCCATCCTATAGTCGAACGAATAAAATCTATGGAATAATTTCCTTGACAAAATTCTGAATTAAAGACATCTCATGGGATACTTTTGACACAAATGAGACAATACAATATACTCAGAACTAAGAACAAGTTTTTCAACACTAGGTTTCTTTTAAATTATCGAAGGGATCTTCAGTTACTGTAATTTACAGTAAACCACGGTTTTTGTGGGAGATTTTATCACAGCACGAATAGTACGATAGCCCAAATTTTCTATTTAGTTAAACCATTGTGCTTCAATTCAAATGTTACTGTTGCACTCGACAAGCAAAACGTCGTTTTAAATAACGTAGGTAGAATAGTAACTGGGAGCCTCAATAATCGCAAGCAAAACATTGTTTTTGAACGCTATTGGGATTACGGGCAGTGTCCAATATCTAGATTTCATATGTCCACATGGATTTTCCATAAATAAAGTCCAGTTATTTGCGTTTGGTAGCCGATATACCCTGTCTTTTGAATTCCACAGTAATCTATTAATACGGTGAGTTTCAGTACTTTGAGATTTATTTACAGTCGGTGTTGGATTTCAAGATCGCCAGCTGTGACTACAGAAGATTTAGTACAGTAATCATAACACTGTCTTGTAAGACTCAATATGTTTCACAAGAAAATGGGTGTTAGTTAAGAAAAATTTGAGGATGAGGCAAGAGCTTTATTAATTTAAACTGATTTTGATTGAAATACGGGTTATTGAAGATTCCTTATTAGCTTTATAATCATCTAATTGTTACAGATTTCAGACTGATAATGTAACAGAATTTTCTTTCTTGTATTTTCGTGTCATGTCTCCTGCCTTACAGCTTCTTAAGAAGTTTGGAAAGCATTGAAAGAAAGCTTTATAGGCATGTCGGAAGACGTCATATAGATTAGGGTAACGGTCTGTATACTAGTATACCCAGGATGAAAATTAAAAACCGGTAACATTTTTAAGGTACTTCTTTGGTTCCGTAATTTGTGGTTGGAAATTAGGTCAAAAGCAAGAACCTTTGTAAGGTTTATTGCAGTTATTTAAATTAACACATCTAAGACGACATGTTATCTCATTTTCTTCTTCAGCAGATACCTAATCTCTAGGACAAATATTTGAATACGTTTTCAGGGTATCTGAAGAATATTACTGCATCTTCTTTAGCATATCTGAACTACGAGATAAAGCGATGTTGCGGATAGTTACTTGCTCGGCAATACCATATTGACTTTACTCTACGTCTAGTGTAAATGGTTGAGTAAAGTTTACTTTAGTTTTTGAGTATCCCAAATTGGAAAAAAAAATAGATAAAATGTAATAATTTAGGATAAACAATTCCCTTATGTAACATTCATCCATATTTTCCTTGTCGTAATAAAAAATAAAGGTTGTCATTTTAAAACATTGCTGACGTCATATCTTTCTTGAGCATTTTGTTTTTAACTCAGTGTAACTTTATTTAATTTATATAAGAAATTTATAAAAGTGATTTTGATCTATTGTACAAACAAGTGCCTCACGAAAATAGCATGGTATGTTTTTGTAGCATTTATTTACGTAAACTAAGAAGAAATTATTACCTACTATGCCCAAATCTACTAACGTTGCTTTTCTATTGAAATGTTTGAGAAACAATTAGTGAGGTCGTCTGCATCGTCGGTCAATACACAATTAATTTTCACATTCACGTAGTTACACGGCAACATCTCGCTGGTCTTTTGTTTATGGAAAAAGAAACGCGGCTCAAACGCCCATTGAAATGTAAATGAAACTGCTACAATAATTATCACATTACGTTGTGTGTGTATATACTGCGCCTCATTGAACGTTGATGGCTCTCTTCCAAGAAATTTATATTGTATGATAACAAGGAACGGACGTGAATTTGTCATTAACATATTAGTATACCAAAGTAAACGATAGAAGAAGTTTGAGGAATTTAATATTATATAGCAAATATGGAAAGAGATTGGAATATAATAAATATACGAGAACTGATCGCTATGGAACGTTCTGATGTATAATAAAAAAAAATTGGTAACTGCATTTTCGGCATGTCTCATCGAGGTTCAACATTTCAATATCCTGGGGAAGAAACGTTTCCTAACTCCGGAAACCATATACTACTGAGATACCATAATTTCACTTGACTTTTTTTCCACGGAAATTTTCTTTCAGTTTTAGGAGAAATACGCATCACATAGTTTGGAAATCAATTGTTCCTAATAATTGCCTGTACTAGTGGTTCCTTTGTGCAGATAAATAACCAGAAATTCCCAGTTGATGGAACCATCTTGAATTTACGAGATAGAGTAGAGTCATTAAGTTTCAATCTTTGGTTTGCACTTTGGCGTCAAGATAGGTGGACCCAAGATTCATCCCTGACAGCAGTAAACTCTGTTATTTCTGGTGGGCAGCCAGCATGGCATTAACTTTACACTGATGCCATAGTCGCATCGTAAACTTGGAGATTTTGTGATATCATGACTCTCTATAAGAAACGTTTCTTAGCTTTATTATATTTCACCATTTCGTCTTGTGTTTTCATTTGTTATTATAATTGTTCTTCCAGATTTTAGTACATTGTGATTCCAAACTACTTCTAGAAGATATTTTCTGATGTCGACAGGACATCACCATATCCCGTCATTTCAGGAACCCTAGGAACTGACTTCATAGGGAACATACATAAATTACGTTAAGATGAATTTTGAGGGTTTTCTGACCACTACCCACCCACACGTAAGAAACTGAGTATAATAAAAATATATGTAAACGTTCGCCAAATCTACGAGGGTGAATCAAAAATGAACCGGACTTTTGTTTTAAAAATTTTATTGGTACGATCAAAACAAATTTTAATACATATTATTTTTCTACATAGTCTCCTCTCTTATGTATACATTTTTCCCACCGAATCGGAAGTTTTTTAATACCTTTCTCAAAGAATGAAACTGGTCGTGTCGATAACCAATTGCGCACAAACATTTCTACACCTTCGTTGTCCTCAAAGTGGTGGCCTCCCAGTTCTTCTTTAAGTGGCCCAAACATGTGGTAGTCACATGGCGACAAATCAGGACTGTAAGGCGGGTGTTTAAGGGTTTCCCAATGCATTTTGCTCAATTTTCCTTGAGTCAATGCAGCTGTATGTGGCCGAGCGTTGTCATGCAACAGAATCACACTTCGGATAGACACATCCCGCCTCTTTTGCCGATAGGCAAGTTTCACTTGTTGGAGTAGTTCGCAGTTATACTCAGCATAAATTGTACGGCGTTCGTGCAGAAAATCGATCAGCAGTACGCCTTCAAACAGCTCACGAATTGCGTAGATATTCGCCTCATTGATGCTTGTCGTGGGACGGCGTGCATGAGGCTCATTTTCCACTGTCTCTCGACCATCTGAAAACTTTTTGTGCCAGTCGTACAGTTGGGTCCTTGAAAGTGTTTCATTGCCGAACTGCGCAGATAGTCGACGCAAAATTTCAGACGGTCTAACGCCCTCCCGCGCCAAAAATTTGATAACAACACGTTGCGCAACAGACGTATGCACCTCTTGCTCTGACATGATGCTACTAACAGCGCATCGACTACGTCTCGCCAAACCGACGAACTCCCCTCTTCTTAACATCCCTACCTAACATATATCGAGACGTCACGCCACTCGAATTACCTACAGGGCTAGAAACAGAAAAGTCCGGTTCATATTTGATTCACCCTCTTACATTTTCTGTAAGGTTTATCGGTCTGCCCAATTTTAAAAAACAGTAATAGACAATTTTTTTGACCTGTTTTTTATTGAGATTGTTGCATTTTTTACTACTCCTGATAAAAAAATTTGATGATTCTTTCTTATTTTTTTTACTTAGATATATATCGCCTCCGTGTAAATACTGTTTTAATCAATTTTGAGAGGATTCTCAGAAATGTCAGTTACTGTGTTTTGAAATTGGGCAGCCGTAGTCATATTAGGTAGGTCAGTATTGTATAGTTTTAAGACATATACCTTACCTTGCTTTAAAAGTGGTACATGATTGAGATATTTTTTTGCTTAAAATAATGTTTTTTGATAATTCTTTGCTGTAAAAATAATCAAGGTTCTGACACTGTACGTTAGTTCTGAATGATACTAACCATACAGAAAAAGTTGATGCATCGAGGATTATGAAGCACAAATCATAAAGTTGGAATTTTATTGAAAGAAAATATAATTGATATAATTGTGAACTAAGGTAACAAAATTCAGAGGCGGCAAAAATTGAATAGCCTACAGGCGGCAAATCTGTAAATCCGCCACTGGTAATACTTTAGATAGAATGAACCAAAGTAGCAAAAAAACTAAAAATAATTAAAATAATTAGATGTTTTCTGTGACCCTGACCAAATTCGATAAAAAAGTTGTTTTGATAAAACCATTTGTTCTTTCTCAACATTTAATACCTTTCTTGATGTAATTGCGTAACATCAAAGAAACAAAATCTCAGAACAAGTATCGTCAAGTTTATAGTAAAATTCCTTGACGACTAATTTATTACTCAGATAAAATTTAATTAAAGACGCTTAAAACGTTTAAGCATGTAAAATTCGCGAAAATATTATTTTTTGGCGACGTAATGTTTTCCATGTTGTACAGTATATACTGACATGACCTTACGTACGAGCCGTCAGTTTTAGCTATTTTAAGCACTATTTTTAGATTACATTGCGGATTCCATCATGTAACCCGTCGTTCGCGTTCGCGATGTACCTCGTTTTTAATAGATCAGATCGAAGGCAGTTAAAATAATTTGAAGGTTTTACACAAAACCACGATGACTGACAAAAAGTCGAAAACATTAAAATGGCTTCTATAATAAATCATGTCATTCAACAATATTAGCAGTGTTGATGGTAATAAATAATAATAATGAGTAGCACAAGAAATTGTTTAATATTAATCAACATTCTTACAATACAAGGTATTTATCGAACTCGTTATGCAAAAATAGACGTTCTTGAATTCCTTGTCACATTTGCATAAAATTCTACCATTCGGTACCCGAGCGTGTACGTAATTAAAATCCTTAAGTAATTAACATCATTCTCTATTGTTTTTTTTTTTCCAAAAAACGAAGACAACAGTTACTAAATATAATACAATTTGCTTTTTGAAATGTTACTACACACAGTACCCTTGAATAGAATCAATACTTTGTCAGTTCCCTTCAATAAAACTGAAAATCTGAACAAAATTACTCCTGTATTTAAAATGCTTTAAGAATAGAAGAGGGGGTGTAAACCTTGAGGAAGAACAGAATGGTTTCTGAAAAGAAAGATCATGTTTAAACAATATTAATGTTACGAGAATTCATCCGACAGCTGGTGCAATCGACCATCAACCAATTCGTGAAACGGACATTATTCCGATACTTCTGGGAATCCGAAATGTTTTGTCTCTCAACAGGCCGACCGCTACCGTTACTGGGAATTCTCTTGACGCTTCCAGAACACATGAAAGAAGTTTCCCGATAGTTTATTGACTTGCCAGAATAATTCCGAGAGAAATATATAAATACGGACAGCTGGCGATGGGATTCATTCAGTTTTCGACGGTCGTATTGTATAGTTAAGATAAATCGTAAATAATGTTAATACAAATTGTGTTAAAGTAGTGGAAATAAATTAGTGAGTGGGACTGTGTTTTTAAATAAATCCAAGAACTGAACAGAACCCCTGTGTGAAAATAAAAACATTACATTAATAACAATATTGACTGGCTTAGGCATTTAATTAATAGAGGAACACAGCGAGAATTCAATAGAAACACAAATGCCGTTGATAGACCTGGAAAAGGCATATAATAATGTACCAGATATGCCAAGCAATGCGAAGAGTGAATACCTATAGCAGAAAAATGGATTAATATAATTAAGAAAACCTATAAAAAAAACAAAAGCAGAATTAAAAATGGGAAACCACTACACAAAACACCTGGTACAGAGTGCCTCCTAAGCCATATCCTTTCTGGTAAAAGCTAGTTCTGAAAGTTCAAAGGCTCTAAATAATGTGTCTTTACTAGACGGTCGTAGTTCGTGGATGTCGTGGCACCAGCTCTTGTTTATGTTGCAATCATCAGTCAGTCACTGAAGATGTCGGAATTCGTAATTGTCTGCTTGGGTAATCTTCTTGGCGAAGGAAATATTTTTCGTGACGTTTAAATCGGGAGGTACAAACCTGGCATATAGGGAACGAAGAGGTGTACCTACCATCAAATTTCGACAACCAGACACTTTTGGCAGTCGTGAAACAGGCCGAAACAAGATAAACGGAAACTGAATGGACAACAAAACGTACAGCGTGTAGTATAATAACGAACTGTGCAAGTCTTAGAAATAAGGTTGCGAAGGATATTTAACATCACATCAAAACACTAGCTTAATAAGAACGCTAAGAAAAACTGATAATCGGGAAAAAGTGAAACAACATTACTAAAGATGAAGTACCAGAAGTACTGGGGACAAATTGGAGCCAGCGCTTCAGGCAAAGTAGCTGATAATAACAGAATAACAAACTGTCTGCGAACCAGTCACTTACCAGGTAAATGAAATAGCGCTCCCATAGTCTTAATTCACAAGTCCAATAGTAAAAAAGAAATAAAAATTGCAGACCGATGTGTCCTGTTAGTATTGTTCAAAGTTAACTAGAATCCGTTCAACTGCGCCAGCAAGACAGATTCTGCAGTGGCTTCAGCACTGCACTGAAGAAACTCAATAGTCTTCAAGTATAAAACGTCAGTGTATTTAAAGGAAAAAGTATTTGTTCAGTGTTTTCTACTAGTACTGACATAGGACTTAGATTCTGAAAACTGAAACATTAAAATTTCAAGTTACACAAAGGTCCATGGAAAGTTACCTGTTAGGAAGAGAATAGAGCGGGTAAAAATAAGGCCAACGCAATAGATGTGAACCAAAATTGCTGAAATGGTAAATCCCAGGACGTTTGGCTAAACGACATGATAAGTGGACATCAAAAATCATCGAATGGTCTCACAGGCCTGCGAAACGACGAAGTAAACGCCCTAAAACCAGATGGAAGTTCAAATATCTAAAAACAGAAGCACATGGAAAAAACTGAGAAACGAATAGATATGTAAAGGAGGATGGTAAAACATGAGAGAGGATTTTGTCTAGCAAAGATCACTGGTGTTTGCTGTTGCACTGTTTATCTACTCCTAGGTAAGTAAAGCTTACACTACATATCTGTCTATGAGAATCTAACACCTTTTTTGTAACTACCCCGCCATAACATCTTACAATAACAACTACAACATCCTTTCTTATCATTTTCCCCATTTTTGTGTTGGTGTGGTTAAGCATTTTTCTTTAGCTAAGGTATAAAAATATACGATAGATACCATAGAATTAAATACTTGTGTGTAATGAGCCTTATAACGTTAAGAGTCAATTAGGTCCCTTTACATGAAAACTATAAATTACAATTTCATATAAGTGCTCTTCAGTAAGTAACAGTCTAGTTAGCCACTATGAATGGTTGAGTACAATTTCATAAAGACAGAAATAAAAAACTGTTGGAGGTACCCTATTACGAGCAATTTATTATTTTTAAAGACCGAAGAAACCTTTATAGAAACGCCTCGTAAATAAGTATCTAGTTTTTGAAAAGATAGCATTACTTGCGTTTTGACCCAATAATTTAAAAATAATTATTGCTGGAAATCATAACAGTGTTCAAATCGGTGCATCTTAACTGTGGTTTCGCACGCACTGCACAGTCAGTGGCGCGCAAATCACGAAATTAACAAAATAACGTTTCTGTTTCTGACTCAGTAACGTATTTAAGTATTTTGTTCGTCACCGCTTTTGTTCAGGTGGGATCTGTCAGATTGTAAGTTTGGTTTGATTATTTTATAGTCATAATTTTTTGCTGCTATCACAAACAATAATTTTGACATGCGTAACGTTTAAAAGTTGTCCTAAACAAATGAAAAGTCAAAATTTGAAAACATCGAAAAAAGAACGCTATATTTCTCCTTTTTCCGTTCATCACTTGGAAACTGTTCATACCGAACAATAATTAAAAAGACATTAAAGATTCACAATTACATTTTGTAAGACAGAATTATTGTCGAGGGTTGAAATATATTACATTTGTAGCAAAATAACAAAAATATGATAAAAATAACGTTTTTCCGTCCCAATGTTTTGGAAACATTGTATGTAGATATTCCGACAAGAAATAAAATGTATGAAAAAATGAGAAATCACCTAAGTCGTCTGAATGATAATTGTGGTACCTCTATTTTGAGTTTATACATTTTGTTTGGCATAACACCTCACTTGAGGAAAAAGTTTCTATATTTCAAAATCCAAACTTTTTAAGTTCTAATTGCACATTGTCATTTGGTTTGTGCAAATTGTTAAATTTTTCTTATTCTTTGTCTTAATTACCATTGAAAACAGGGTCAGAATTAGCTCTGAAGCGTGTTAAAATTCCCAAAAAATTAATAAATAGTCTTTGACAAAATGGAGCAGGGAGAATTTTCAGTTTGCAGGTAATTAAAGCTGATACTTTTCAGTGTTTTATGTTAAATTACTTTCAGTCCAAAATTCGCAGTTTCTTAATTTGTTTACAAAAAATATTAATAAATTCAAAAAGTCCTAACGCCGTCTAAATTAAAACATTTTAATTTTTCAAAATACCTTTGAAAGTTAATAATTTTCCAAAAAAACTTTTTTTGGGGAAAGATTGGATTGGAAAACTATTGTTTAAAACCTATCCAGTCATTTAACCAAATTTGGTGAATTGCTTTATTTCATAAAAATTTTCTCGTCGGCATATCAAGGACCCAAAATTGCAATCTAAGTGCAGTTGATGAAAATTTTTTTTTATTTTGCAGTGGAAATTATTATATACCCACCAACTGCATACGTGGGGTGTAAAGTAAGTTCGTATACAAGTTGGGAGCCGAGGCAACGTTAAATGAACTAACACAAGAGGCGCCAGACAATCTGTAGACAATCGTTCGATTTCCTGGCAAGAGAATCACAGGTGCAAAAAGAAAATTAAAAATTTCCACAATTTGCTGTATTTACCACTTCCCTGTGATGTAGTGATACACTAAATAAATAAATAAAACCTACATATTTATCGAAAATTTGAAATCATGAGCGAAGCTCGGTTGCTCTGCTATTTATTCAACTTTTCTCTGTAATGAATAAGTTGTTATCGAAAAAGACGACAAAACAGAACTGTTTTTTTATATTTTTTTCTCAAGTTTACCACCACTTATATGAAGGTTCTTGTTTCTGAAATCATTCCGAAGGTATTCCAGAAAATTCCATATAAAAAATCACGTCAAAACAGCTGTAAGAGTAAAGTCTTTTCCTCCACCAGTTATTAAAAACATTGGTGAAGGAATTCTAGTCATAACGTACAACATTTGGCAACATTGTCGGCGAGAGGTGTTGTCTTCTCCCACTATTTTAATGTTGTTCGGGAACACGTAATTAAGCCATTAAATGTCTTCATTATTTACTGCATAATGATGCTAATTAATACCTGAGATAATTAAAGCATAATTTGGAGCGATCGTGATAGTATTTTATATAATTTCAGAGTTTGAAACCATTATGGGATCTACTTAATAATAATTATTAACGTTATTGCCTGTTTTATTTATATCAATATTTGACGGTTGGAATTTGATAAATGTTCTGAAAGAAGTCGAAAAAAATTGATATTTTAACGCGAAATGAATGTCAACCTTATAGAAAACTATTTTTAAAGAATAGTATTCGTCTGACAAAAAAAATTTCATAATAGAAGCCTATTCGTAATTAAGATACCTATATTATAGAGTTTTCTTCTATATTTCAAATCGCACAATGCCTGAACAAAAGTCAGTAAAATTAATAATTCCAGGAGACTTTATGACAGCTACAGGTGATGAGATTATGAGACTCTAGTGATTTAATACAGAATAATGATATTAAATTGCATAATTTAATTTTTTTAGTGCTATCTGTTCCAAACATTTATAAGCACACAGATTAATTACTTTTTTATCATTTAGTTCGTATAATTTCTTTAAAAATATTTTCCTCTATTTTTTCGTGTGATCTGCAATTTGAATCCATATAAATTACTTTCTTCTAGGCTCTTAGATTTTAGATTTTCTGTTTCGTTCTAAATTCATGCCATTTCCTTTAACTTCGCTTCTGGAAAAGGGCGCCAATGTTGCCAAGTAGGCCCGCGGTTAATGTGTGAATATGACAATGTTTGACAAAATTCAAGAATTTCAGAAAGTCGTATCTGGGATCAGAATCAACTGTAACATTGGTCAGAGAAAAATAGAACAGACTTGATCAATAGAAAACTTTATTAGAATCAAAAAGTGACGTAATGTACTCATAACTCGTATTATAGTAACACTGTATGATGACAAAATAACGTCACTTTTCGATTCTACGACAGTTTTCTATTAATCGGAGTCACCCGGCAGGAATAGAATGTTCGAGACGCTATAAACCTAATGATATAGCTATATAAATAGTCAGATATTACCCAGAGTTAGATTTTGAGTTAATTTTAACTCGTAGATGCGAGATGTAGGACCGACATCTAGGATTTTCGGGGAAACTAGCACACAGAGGTTCCGAATCTGGAGTCGTTCCGTGTAATTGCTGTTCTCTCGTAACTCCTAGGACAGAGTGTCACAATACAATTTTCAGGTTACTTCACCTGTCAGAGATATTGAATAGTCTCTTCGAGGTGTCATTCTTTTGTATGCAAGACAATATATATATATATGATAGGTATATATTGTTTCTGGTCGGGAACCTTATCAGTTGCGCAGTAGGGCAGAGCGGGGTCTGTTGAACCCCGGGGTCTAGTGCACCACTTCTAGTATAACGCACACTTTGCATGGTATTTACGCTCAGGATGGATTAGGCGAACCGGGGAGTAAAGGAACCAAGCTCATATTGCATTAATCGTCGGCCAGCGTTTACTTTGGGTATGAGTGGGTAATGTTATAAATTTGGCGCCAAGAGTAAGAAACATTGCTCCAGTGAAATGTGGCTTAAAAATTACGAACGTCATCATACCACCATCAAGTAAGTGTATTATGATTTCAACATGATTACTGTTAATGGTTTAACTTTCAAAAATTAACTATTTTCAATTTATATTTAGTTATTTAACATATTAAAGGAAGGGGTCATTTGAGTCAAAAAAGACAGAGTCTAATGAGTCATGTTTAAATGACCTCTATTTTATAAGATGAAGTTTGGTTGAATTGTTTTTTATCTTGCATGATTTTAATGTAAAATATTTAGTCTCGACAGGCTTGACTAATTATTATTATTATAAATAAATCTTTGTAGATTAATGTTCTTTTCATTTCAGAACAATGTAACAAAAGCAAGGATAAGCAAGAGATCAAGAAAAAACAGTGAAGAAAGTAATATTTGATAGTTCCTCCGGGTCTGATGAAGAGAATCACTGTGTTAAAAAAAATAACAAAAAGATCAATGAAAAGAACAAGAAGAGAACCAAGAAGAGAAAGAAAACACAAGTTCCGTCAGACACAGAAGACGATGATTGTTTTTGTCTAGTGTGCGCCGAATCCTATTCAGACAGTATTCCAGGAGAAGAATGGTGTACTATTTGCAAAGAATGGGCTCACCTTAAGTGTACTTTTAGTGTCAATGCTGTTTATGCTTGCATTAACTGTCAGTGACTAAACTAAGAAGTTACTTTTTTCAATTAGACGTTTATTTAATTGTATTTTTGTTTCTTTGAGGAGTCTCAAAAAATTTGTTATGTTTTTCCTCCTATTTTGGTATGTTTTAATGTGTAAAGGTTTGTATAACCCATTGGCTTAAGTGACTCCTTTGGGTGGTTTAACTGACCCCGTCTGTGGGGCATAATGAGCCATATGCTTTTTTCATTAAAAAGTAAATTTAGTTCAGTAAATAACGCATTCTCCAAAGTTTTTTGGTCTTAATATGCAGTTGAATAAACAACCAACTGATTTAAGATTAGGACTTTTCGCTCTGCTCTTCTGCTATGTATCAAATACATAAATAAGTGTTCGAGAGGAGACTCTATTATGGGAAGCGCAACTGATGAAGGTTCCAGACCAGAAACAATATATATCATGTATATTGTCTTGCGTACAAAAGAATGACACCTCGAAGAGAGTATTAATTTTAACTAGTCGAAAAACTGGAAATTAATAGAAACTGGATTAGTGAAAAAAAAGTGGAGAAGAAATAGGGGATATATTTTTCCTTTCATTTTCATGGGTTTTTACTACTCTGAATTAAAAATGCGAAGTAATTACGAAAAGTTATTTCAAAGCAAGTTATGTCATGCGGAATCCCCAAGTTCACAGAGACCGTCATTTTGTCAATCGACTCCACGTTAACGAGGCAAGACGGAGAATAATAAAGAACGAAACTAACGAAAGAAAAAAAATGCCTTCGTCTAAATATCCACACAACACTTGACCCAGTTTACGAGCGCAGCAACTTTGTAGAGTAGAAATGAAATACACATCAGCGGAAGCTAAAACTATTTTACATTAATGTGCATACATAATTTCGTTTACGTGTAGGTGACCTTTGTGATAAAGCAATGCTATTGAATGGAATTGTTTATTAGACACTTTATGGTTTTTATGGGATTTTTCAAGGAACTTACGAACGACATCACGTCGAGAATAAATGGTTAATTGTCGCCCTGCGAAGTCATCGTCTGTTTATTATTATTGCGTGGCAAGCGGGGCTAAATTATTAATAGCTTGTTGGAATTTCTCAATTGTGCAATTACGATCGATTTGACAAGACACTAACATGAAAGTGCCTGGTAATTCGGATCTACAGTGTGCCTCCTAATACCTTTGATTGTTGACAAATTTTGATGCGATTTTTTTTATAACGCATATCATTACCCACTGATAAACAAATGGCTGTGGCATTTGATATACCACGTGGCAATATTAGGCTGTTTTGTATCTAACCTAAAAGTGTAGCCTACCTTTCGTTTTTAGTTCTAAAATGTTAGTTTTAAATTAAGATAAACAAATGCCTTAAAAGTGGGGGGGGAGTCTCAAGCTGTAATTCAGATCAGAAAAAGCTGTAAAACAAGTAGGCAACTACTTTTTGCTTGAATAAAAAAGATAAACTAAAACTACAGGCGTTTCGAAATATCTACATAATTGGGTTTATTCAAAATCCAAGAATTTGGAAACAACATTTTGAAGAAAAGTGCATCATAACGGCCAGTAAATAATGAAATAAAAGAATTTGACCGAATTAATGGTAAATTACAAGAAGATGCGAAGATGCCCAACCAACTGTTTTAGAATACCTGCGAAGCTATTTGTCTAAGAACTAATACTGTAAAAGACTTGGTACAATTGACGAAAATAACTTGCGCCTAGAATCATTTAAGGATTGTGAAAGTTCTCAATAAATTAATAATGTAATTCACAAAAGCAGTAATTATATAAATAAACACTTGATTTTGTATCAAGAGGATGATCACATTTTTTTGTTATTTAAAAATCCGTGATAACATTTTCAAAATTGAAACTTCGGTGTGCATTTAACAAGATTTTAGTGTAAGTTTGAGTGTGAAAAAAGAAAATATTCCGCAAACAAAAATTCCCAAGAAGTTGTGGAAAGTGAGTGCTGTTTTTATTTTACAGGAAGTTTTTAAAAGATAAACTGAAACGTTATTAGCCAAAATTCATATAAAAACACAATTCCTTCCTTAGCAAATTATTGATTTTTGCTGCCTTCTATGGTCACGTGACATGCAAAATCGCTTGATCCGCTAGGACAATTTGTTTTTATTAGTGAGCCCTGAACGCATAAAGATTTGAATGTTTACATATAATAGAAAAGACTTAACAGATTAAATGTTCTAACCGAAAATTTATAAATAGTCTCGGGATTTTTGTTCAAAATCCGTCTAAATCTTTATATTCTAATTTAATTAAAATTTAGTGACAAAATGATAAATAATAATGGAATAGCCAACAATCCTGTGAAAGATTAATCTAATTTTAAAGGTTTTTTTCTAGTAATGTTAAAAAAATATTGGAAATTGTTTTATTATATAATTAATGTTAAAATCAAAAAACAGTTTAATAATTTCAATTAATAAGAAAAATACCATCCATATAAAATTAATCTGGTTCAGCTAAATGACCATGATCCTGATTGATTGTTCATTGGATTTTGTTAAATGGTTACAAATAGATGCCAGTGGAATCCGATAATTCCCAAAAATATTCTTTTCTCCGAAGAGGCACCTTTTACCCTACATCAACAAGCAAAATGCTCGGTATCAGCCCTATATTGCTAAATAAATTATTCAGAATCCTTTCGAATGGTTTACTGCAGGCCATTCTTTTTCATCAAATTTTATTTAGAAATAGTTGTTAACCGTAGAATTCAAAAATTGTAATGTCAGTCTGAAGTTGGTTAGACAATGTAACTCGATCATCGGATTTTCCTTGGACTTCCACCGTATTGAAGTGGCTGATCTCACAACGTTTCCATAGCTGTGTATCTGCTATCGTCATCAGGTGAATGATAATGACGATGACAATAGCAGATACACAGCTATTGAAACGTTCTGAGATCAACCACTTCAAGACGTTGGAAGTCCAAGGAAACTTCGAGGATCAAAAATTGTAGTTTCATATATAACAATTGATCCCTTACTATTGGATTTCACTGTATTCAAAAGCCCTTCTAGGATCGCATTAAAAACCTGGCGAATTTACTGGACATAGCTAGACATGCCGTATCAACAACAGCTAGTAGGTAAGTAGTCAATAAAATATTCAACACTATTCTACTACTTACAAAACAAGTTGTTTGAGAGTTAGATTGGTACATATGGAAACAATTTTCACTTTTCCACAATTTTGAAATAGATGGAGGGAAAAATGGATCATAGCTTTCCATTCCTCACTTCCGGTTACTACCAAGGGGATGATACTACTATTATTTACTTAGTTGTAATTTTAGGTAGGTAGTAAAATAACCTTTAATATATTTTTCTTGAGTTGAAAATACTAAGCAGATATGATGAAATTTGGCCAATATATAAAAATTAACCTAAATAACATACGCAACACTGAATACGAAGTCACGACGAGAATAAATAAATTAGCAAAAGAGAATATTATTAAATATGTAAAACGTAGAGCAAAAGTTGTTCGAATAACAGAAATATATTCACCAAGTTTACCATTTTCGTGCGCAGTGTCAGTTTAGTATTACTGTATTATGTGAATACACAGTATAACCTACTTGATATATTTTCATTTCTTGAGAAATTAAGTCGACAAGAAGATAGGATAAACTTATTACATGTATATACTCACTGATAAAGAAATCGCAACATCTAGAAGGAGATGTTTACATTTAATAGTATTTTGGTAAAACACTACATTAAGGAGAAAATAATTAAAATTAAAAAAAAAACAAGGAGTTTAAGTTTTTTTATTACAAGTTTGTTAATAACGTGTTTGTCCACCGCGGTTATCTATACACTCCCCAACACGTTTTGGCGTTGATTCTCTATTTCTTCTGGCGGAATACTATCCCAAGCTACATATATTTCATGTCTTAAAATCTCCAAATCCATGGGGGCTGGGGTAAATTTCCGAGCCTTCTACCACTCATATCCCAAACATGTTCTATGGGCGAATGATCGGGGATTTGGGCGGCCATGGCAACAGATTCACATGGGTCTCCTCAAAAAAGTTAAACTAACTGGAGCAACAGGAGGCCGAGCATTATTTTGTTGAAATATGGGATCCATGAGCCAATTAAAGTAAGGGAGGAGATACGTACTACTCTATTATACTATTAGGTATTCTTGAAGATAACATTGCGCTGTCATATTGCTTCGAACACAGACTACAGGTAATATACTTCCAAGTGCAATAGCACTCCATACCATAACGCCTAGTGTTCTCGCTCAACATCAAATTGCGGTTGTGGCCTTTCTCCGCGATGTCGTCTAACACTGTTTCGGCCATCATGTCCACCCAAGCAGAATCGAGATTCATCAGAGAAGACGACCTGATGCCATTCTACATCCCAATTTTGTCGTTCTCAGAACCACTGTGGTCGTCGAGGCTCAGCGGTCAGAGATAGTACAAGATGGGGTAAGCCGTTGGGACACTTTCAAGATCAGTCACTAAAGGTCATAAGTCTTAGAGGTCGATCTTGAACTTCATTAGGGTCCCTTCGACATCCGGTACGACTCTTCTCCGATTTTGGATATTTTTAAAGGCTAGACAACATCTCATAACAATAGTTGGATGTCTGGCGATATATTTAGCGAACACATACTCTAGGCATTTTAACAATGTTAAACATCCCATCAAACAGTATGCTTGATGGAAAAATGAAAAAAAACAGAAGTTTACATGAAAAAACATTCACCAAACTTTACCAAATATTAATGATTTACTCCTTACTATAGCATCTATGTTTTACCAAAACAAAATTAGATTTGGGTGTTGCGATTTCTTTGTCGGTGAGTATATTTTGTACGAATCGGTACTTATCCTTGTGTTGTACTGGTTAGAACCTAATATTCGCATACCAGTATGATGGTGTAAAAGCATTACTGGCTTGTCCCTCGATTTTTTATTTATTATTATTTTTTTTTTTTGATCCACTGATGACCAATATTTTATTGGTTTTAGTAGTTATAGAAATTAGTCCCTACAAACTGTTAAACAATGACGTTAATAAAGATTTACATGGTGCGAAACAAATAGAAATATAAAATACCTTCAATGGGTGAACTAAAAACGCTGGAACCACTTTATGCGTTCCTTTCGTGAGACCCAATAATAATTTGATCAGACACTTTCATCTACCTTGTCCTTAAAAATTCAAAATCAAAACAACAACCGATTACACTGTCAGATAAGTCCACATGCCTTCTCGACTAATCTCACATACCTTTACAGTAAAAATTCATTCACGAAACGTCTTTAGAATGATAACGTTATACGAATTTATTACTGCTCGCCTCGGTAGACCGTAGCCCAGACTCCTATTCGAGTTCGTACGGTCTATCGCCTCCAATAAAATTCGCTTTGTATGCAAATACGTTTTGTCATTAACATTCTGAATATTGAAGCGCTTCCATTATTTTTTAGTTCAAAGCTATTTTAAGAGTGTGTGGTAGGTAGATTGTCACACTTTTGAACGAAAATCATAGCGAATTTTATACATGGTGATGTCATTCTCTTCGAATCTAGCCATGAAAAATAAAGTTTATGTTCATTTGTGCATCTAGGAGGGGTTTACCTTCCCCCTTAAATAGCCAAAAATTAAACACAAAAAAGATGGAAATACAGTAAAGTTTCTAAACTCTCGTGCTAATGTCTGGAATATGGATCCACTCCACAGGGCTGGACCTAGACAACAATGTCTAAGTGCTCCTTGGGAAATAACACCACAGTTTAAAGAAAATTGCTGTATATTCCAAACGTTTCGGGGTCTAGATGAGATCCCATTGTCAATGGTTAAGAAACTACGGATTAAAAAGGCACAATTCTAAGATGTAAATTAAAATATTTGACAATGTGTATTATTTGATTTCAGACGTAACTAAGAGAATTATATTTGTAATATACAGGGTAGCACAGAAATTTCTAAAGATCATATAATCATAATGTTCCTTTCAAATTGGAAGGGAGATCTTCAGAATTTTATGTGACGCTCCTAGGTGCGACTTTGTTATAAGATGCATTCGCCAAAAATGCGACCAAAGTACTTTGTTGATTCAGTGATCCCATTAAAATCATAAGGGAAAACCTAGGAAAAACCTTATGAACTATCCCGATATTGGGTTGTTCACAATGACATGACCATTAGCAATTTCTTCCTTAATCATCGGCAACCAGGAACGACTGAATTCTACGGAGGTAGTAGCGATACAATCGTTTTCATTTAACAAAATTAAAGCAGACTCTTTTAATTTTCTTTTGGTGTTGTGTTCTTCTTTGTGTAATATAACTGAATTTTGAAACTGTATTTTATGACCAAGATCCCAAGCATGTTCACAAATTTTGGATTTTTCAAATTGTCGTTTTTTTATGTAATTTTTGTGTTCGTTTATTTGAACATTCAGAGGTCTAGAGGTTTCTCCAATATAGAATTTATTACGTTCACACGGGGTTTTATAAATGCAATTTTTGTATTTTTAATTGTGTTATTTGCTTTGGTTTTTGATATAATTGATTTTAGTGTATTTCTTGTTTTAAATGATGTTTTGATATTATATCTGTTTCCCACTCTTTTTAGTCTTTCTGATAGACCCTGTAGACAACAATTTCCAGGAACAATTTTATGCAATCTCTTAGCAAATTTAGAGAAATAGAGGGGAATCTTCTCACACAGTTTTCCTGGGCTATACAAATACTTTCTTACAGCTTGAAAGCTCTTGGAGTTTAGATTCCCTCGTTTTAGTTTAATTTATTTTTTACTTTTTAGCAATAATCTGTAGACAAATAATTTGCCAAATGTTGTAAGCGCATCATCAGAATGGCTGCTCCAATTTCGTTTTTTTTTTTTTGTTGTTGTTGTTGTGTTTATATTATCAGGTCAAGGTCTGTATGAAAAATATTATGAAAAAGTGAAAAATGTGGGATAACAAATCCTTATACTTATATAAATAAAAATGAATTGCTACGTATTTGTTGAAGTCCCATGAAGAAGAGAAAAATTGGAAAAATGTCCGGAAAATTGGAAAATCTCAAAGTACATGAAATCCGAATAGGATTTTAGGGAAAGAAAAATTGGAAAAAAATATCTCTTGAAATTGAGGCAAAACTGAAGTACTATTTTTCTATGGGATTTATGTGTCAAACACGATTCTAATGATGGATATGCATATTTCTATAATTTATTTTAATTGTTTGTCCTTTATGCTTTACTATACAATGCATTCGAAAGTACCAAATCCCCCTCTGGGGAATCCTATACGCCTATAGCGGGAACAGCTAAAAAAACATTGCGAAGTTATGAGGAGCAGACAGAAAAAAAAAACTAGCGAAGGTACTGGGAACAGCTAGACAAGTCGGGCAGGCGAAGACACTTAGTGCTATCCGTATGAAGAAGGTGGCTAACTATCGGAACTGCCAGTACTACTGAAACAACCAGTAACCTACAACCTAGCACTAAAAAAATCTAATTTTCGAGGAACTACTAATATGTATAGAATGTAGACGACCAAATTTCAGCTGGAAATTCATATTTTCTATAACAGAAAATTCTTTAGCTTGAAACCCAAATATACAAATTTCATAACTAAAAGTAAAAACTGGAATAATTCCTAAGAATAATGTTAACAAATTTCAGAATCTATTGATCATGCACCCAACATTACCATATTATTTTTGGAATTTATGGTTGTTTATCTTGACTATAAATTTCCGTAGGTACTCTAATTCCTGTTCACCAACCGTCACATGATTTCACTAAAGCGGCAATATTTTATGTCAACCTTGCCCTGGTTGTATGTAATACTGTTTTCGAAAACGTCTCTAAGGTTTTTGATCAAAATTACGGTTTTGTAGGTAAATTTGAAAGAAGTTCATCTACAGGATGATTGTCAGAAAAGAACATAATCTTTAAAAGGTATGAGATATGGGAAATTGTTAAATAGAAACTGACATATATATTTGGCATGTTCATATGTTTAAACGGGCAGTCTAGCTAGAATTGATCAGGCAAGTCTTCAAATGAATTTATGACTGAGGCTCATCCGCCAAAAACTTTTTAATAAGTTGCAATAATTACCAACAAATGTTTCACTTTCTTTTAATTCTTGCCAACAACTTAACACTATTTTGCATTGAAGCAATTTAGCGTTGTACATATGTCCCAAAATTAAAGAAAAATCATCCAAGGTGATGGAAAAGTATTGAATGGTGACGGAACAGGTGATAAAACATGGGTTTCCGCCTAAGACGTCGAAACTATACCGGTGTCATTCCAGATGAAGCTGGATAAAGAATCATTTGGAACTAGTGCTTTCGATTGTATCTGGTGGACTTGGATTTTACATGAGTCCCCATAAATCAAAAATGAAGAAGGCATACTAACGGAACTACCAAGAAGTTCAATCAAAATGAGTCAAACAAGGATATGCGAGTACCTACATTACAACGTTTAATATAACGCTATTTTTATTAAATTGCATTACTTCCCCTCACCATCAGCTCAAATACCCGAAAATCACAACTAGTACTGTGCCAAACGTTGTCGGTTCTTGTACAGTGTTGCCAGTCTCATTAATTACGCGCTATATCATAGAACAGATGCAATATTACAAAAATAACATGTTCAGTAGACGAAAAACGAATTTATGAAAAAGACGCAGAAAACCAAAAATATTTGTGGTAAAAACAAATCACAACATTTATTTCTTAGAATTATTGCACATTAAAATACATAGAAGCTTAGTTACCAACATCTAAACCCATTTTCACCAATAGAAGAATCCTATTATGCTATTGTGCTATTGTTTATGGGTCATAAAATAAGTGTTATTACATTTCGCTTTAAGGTTGGCAGTACAACCTACAATAATGTAGTTGTTATCGTGAAGTGTGTTCAAGAGAACGCAATAAAAAATTATATAACGCAAAAAATATATGCAAGCTATAAACTTTTAATATGTTTTCCTCGAATACACGGAGACAATAACTTGTATTTTTTTAATATAGGCTTACAAATAGGAAATTTATTAGTCTTTAAAAAATACTTTGTGATTTGTGCATAAAGTAGTCTATTCCTCAGGCTAGATATAAAAACAGATTTTTAAAATAGAATAGAAATTGAACTTACCCTTTTCCATTTGTAGGTGTAAGCAACGTCGATAAGACTGAAGTCTTTAGGTAACACCTCTCCTTTGTATATAATATCCACCTGAAATGTGACAATAAAACTGGTTGTAAATATGATAATTTCGAATTTAAGTACTAGTTATCTATACTAAATTACTAATATCATCATGAAAGAGTGTCTTTTTTTACTTGTTTGAATGTCCCAATCTCTGGAACTACCAGTGAGATTGAAAATATTTTTTGTATTTTATATTTATTGGAGAAAATTATATTTAACATACTCGGAAAGTGCAGCTGGGGTCGAATGTATTAGCGATCTAAATAACTGGATCTATCGATCATATCCAGATAATATCTTTGATTTGTCGAGACGATAGTTCAAAGCTACGCTGGAATCCAATAGATGGTGCTATACAGATGTCAGTGATCAACTTTTGAACGTTTTGTTGAAATAATGGTTTATAGCTACGCTAGGATCAGGTACGTGGGGCTGTACGTTCTTAGTAATTAATCATGTAACTTTTGAATGATTTGACTGATTGAAGTTATATTTAATGTATTTTTTTTGTCGCAAGGGTGGTTCAAAGCTGTAACATGATGAATTAAGTGGCGTTATGATCAACTTATTTGTCGTGTCAAAAGCAGAATAACGACTGCTGACACAAGGACATCAGCTGTAGATGATTTTATATACTAATTGTAAACTTGAAAAAAATTGGCAATTAGACAGTTTTTATGAGTAGCCAAGTTTTATAGTTAACCTTCCAGTCTTTTACAGATTCGCTAAGATAACAAAGATCATTTTTAGACATTATGTTACCAGGAAATACATAATCCTGATTGCCCTTTAAAATACGACGTTGGCTTCTCCAAATTAGACAAAAAGGCTTGCCTCGAAATTATGTATACAATATTACGAAGTTTTTGCTAAATGTTTTATTTATCGGTTGGTTAGTTTTTACCATGGTGAATAATTTCGAGTAAAGTCAACAAACAGTTACAGTTATATTCTACTATTGGTTTACGCTTCAGTTTATTAGCAACACCCATTATAATCTCATTAGTATTTACAGATCCACCAGATTACAAGCAATACTTTTTGGGCACCTATGTTACAGGAAAGTATTAAATTTATTCCTATAATTAGCTAAAAAACTAAAATATAAAAAATCAGTCTTTAGATTTGTGAGAGCATAACATAGTTCAACTACTGTGGGCTTACAGTACCCATTTATGAATTAATAATGAAACATTTGGTACGTGCTGTCTGCATTAGGTATTTAGAAATGTGTAATGTATTCTTATTAGTATTATTACAAGAATTCATCCGATAATTCGTTGAACCGATATTTCTGGGAAGTCGAAATATTGTTTGTCTATCGACCCGAGGCCGACGGCTAGCGCTAATGGGAATTCGTCCAATTTTATCGAACCTTCGAGAACACATTTCCCGATGTCTCGTTGACCTACTAGAGAATTCCGAGAGAAATATATATGCGGACAGGTGGCGATGGAATTCATTCTGTATTCGACTGCCGTGTTGTTAAGTAGAGATAAATTATAAATAGTTCTGTGAATATAAATTGTGTTAAAGTAGTGGAAATAAATTAGAGTGAGTTGGACTGTGTTTTTAAATAGATCCAAGAACTGAACTGAACCCGAGTGTGAAAATAAAAAAAAATCACAGTATGTATAGATCCACCAAGGTGAAGAGAAAAATTGTTCAGACATGGGTTTTATAAAGAATTTTGTATTTTTTTTTTCGACCTAACATAAGTCAACTACGTATTAAATACTAGACGACAAAAAAGACGTGAGATTTGTTGCAACATTTACAAAGTCGCCAATATAACAAGAAAAAGGTTTAAATAGTCCATGGATTTGTGAAAACGTTTTTCTAAGATTTACGAGGTTTCAGTGTTAGCCATTGGTACCAATAGCAACTCAGGAAGCTACTAGAAACCACGTTTTGTAAATATTTTCACCCATGATAACCAATGATACAGTACAGTTAAAAAATGAGAAAAATATCATATTCAAAAAATTGTTCTATGCAAAACCGCTAAAACTTCTCAAATTATTATTTATAAATATGTATCTACAATTAGTTGTCACAAATACATATTTATGTAAACACCATCCCCCATAACAAACCGTTAAGAATGTTTTTAAATTAAATTTCAATGCCAACACTATTTATTTTTCACACGAATTAAGATCAGCAAATTGATTATGGCGAAGGAATTTCTGACATTCAATTGAGCAATCTCAAGCAAAGCGTTTTCATAGACACTTCAATCAGCAATTTTCTCCGGCAAGCAGATGGTGCTAATTAAAACAATAATTAGATTAATGGCGTTTCCATGTTCGCACAGAATAACTGGTTGCTAGTGTGAAATTAAATTATCTGCTTTATTTACGTTATTAACCTAATTTAAAAATTGATTTTTCCTGATAAGATGTTTTATAACAATCTACGCAAACTATGTTAAAAATAAACTGAGTTGAGACTGGGATAGTGGTCGACAGGTCTGGAGAATCAAGAGCACCACTTTTTTTGAAGTCGGTTAATAACAAACTAGTTCGTCTTCAAAAAAAGTTGTCTACTTCCGAAATAATTTGAAGTGAAAGAATTAAGAAATCAAAGCATCGGGGCAAAAATACAACACAGCTAACTTTGAGATATAAGTTCCCACAAAATAAAGATCTAGAAGTTTGGGCTTATTATGACATATTTGCTAAAAAAGGAACTGAGGTGTTGCTAATGTTGGATAATTGTTAAGCTAGACTAAATTAGTATGCTTGGATTGAGAAAAATCTGATCCCTAAAGTATTAAATCATAAAATGCTAATATGACTGAACCGACAGTAATCCAATGAATACTAATTTACAGGGGCGGCTGTCCCTTAAGTGCACTCGTGCGCTGAACCACCAAATTTAAAAAGTTATCAATAAGTTTAAAATTCAACACAAAATGTTTAATAAATATAATTTCAATGCCAACGAATTTATAAAAAAAAAAATATATACTCTAATCCAAACTATTAAGAGTTATATTCGCTGTAAAGAATAATACGGTGAAACTTACATAGCTTCTATGAAATACGATATAACACGCTTAAAGCGTGAAATAGATGATAATTAATGCAAACTATATGGAGTAATGGACTGATTCTAGTACGGCGCACGGAGGCACCGATCTGTCTGATATTGACCGGACGTATCCGAACGTTTCAATAATTCAAATTTTTGTTTACGTGATTTGATTACTGGTTGCTTTGGTTTTGTACTCGTAGTCTATGAAATGATATTTAAAATACAGAGTTGGACATAGTGTGTGTGTTTAATATACTGTGAAAATAAGTACCAACTTACACATTGACTATATTAAAAACAATAATAAATCCTTTCAAAACAAATTAGATATAAAATTGGCTGGTCCATCTAGGCCATATCTTAATTTAAAATAAGAGTGCAAAACGAGAAATAAAGTATTTACGCAATGTTTTAAAAGTGAAATTTATAATAAAAAGAATTGATTGTGGCGATGTGATCGCCTCAAAATACATTATTTTGTTTTCTTGGCATTATTTATGGCAGGGAATCAATTTGGACGGCAACAGGAGTGAAGGATTAAAACGTTTCTTAGAGATACCAAATCTCAGGACCGGCTAAATGCTCTTTCTGTGCTTAGTATTGATCAAAAAATTATTCAATCAATGGCACACTTTAATAACAAGGTCATTGAACATTTTGCTTCCGAAAAAAGTCGACGATTATTTTAATTTATAAGAAATTAATGCAGTATTAGCAAAGCTATGATTTGTTTTATTGTATCTTTGAATCCTAATATTTGACCAGTAAAGTGCACCACCAGCCGCCACTGCTAATTTATACTAATTGGAAAAGAATATTTCCACAAACTGCCTTACTTCTCGTTACCCTGATAATATTTATTGTAAATCAAGCTTCACCTTAGAAGCCTTGGATTATATATAAATTTTTTAGGGTTCCGTATATACAATATACGGATACCCTTATAATATCACTCAGTATTTCTGTCTCTGTCACATCACAGTAATTTTCTCCTAAACTACTGGACGGAAGAGGTTAAAATTTGGTATCAATGTATAGTTTGGTGACCAGATCAGGAATACATATCGTAAAAGAAAACATTTTGATTTTAAGGGTACTTCTGGGGGGGAAAACTAAAAAAATCGACCGTTCCCCCCCTGATCTCCGAAATTACTGAGCCTAGAATTTTGAAAAAAAATAGTGAATATAGAACGTTGCCCGAACTTTACAGGAAAAATAAGGAGAAACCATTAATATTAATTTTGGGGGGCAAATTATAGAATTAAATAAAAATTTAAAAATAAAAAAATTTGAAACGCATCATGTAATATATCAACTGAAAGGTCTCATTCTGAAGAACACAAATATATTTGTTTCATATTTAAAAAAAATATATTTAAAGAGATATTAACGAAAATATACCAAAATTTACCCAGTCCCCCCCCCTTATCTCCGAAACTATAAAACGAAAAAGTTTTGAAAAAAATTAGAGGTATAGGTTCTGACCTGAAGTTTACTGGAAAAATAAGGAGAAACCTCTACTTTTAATTTTGGGGGGCAAATTACAGATTTAAATGGAAAATATAAAATTAAAATTGTTTCTAACCCATCATGTTATATATCAAATAAAAGGGCTCATTACGACGAAAACCAATATATTTTTTTCATATTTATAAAATAAATTAATTAAAAGATATTAAAGAGTATATAACAAATTTTACCCATTCCCCTCCTGAACTTTACTGAAAAATAAGGAGAAACCCCTAATATTCATTTTGAGAGCAAATTATAGAATTAAATGGAAAATAAAAAAATTATAATTGTTTCTAACGGGTCATGTAATATATCAAATCACTCATTATGACGAATACAAATATATTTTTTAATTTTTTTTAAATTAATATTTTAAAATATATTAAAAAATATTTTAAAAAAATTACCCATTCTCCCCGTTATTCTCCAAACTCTAAGACCGCATTTTTTTTTGTTTATAGGAAAAATATGAAAAAAAAAACGGAAAATAAATTATTAGAAAACCCCTATAGTAATTTTAGGGAAAAATTATACAATTAAATGGAAAATGAAGATTCAATTTTCAAATGCATCATGTAATATATCAGATAAAAGGCTCATTATGTGAAATACAAATATATCATATTTTTAAATCATTTGTTTAAAAGATATTAACAAAAATATTAAACATCGACTTAATTCCCACTTTAGAAACTACACTATTTAAGTTTAGAAAAATATATTTTATTTATATTTTTAAATAATTTGAATAACAGATTTAATAATTTATAATTTATAAAATAAATTCCTATTGACCTATTTTACCCTTTTTCTTCCAATCTACAGAACCTCAAAACTCAGACAGTAGATTATAAAAGGCTTCTCTGAAAGTTTATTAGTAAAATAAAACTCTAATGTTACTCTTTGGGGTCCAAATTAGAAAATCAAATACATATGTATTCTGATAAAAAGCGAATCCTAAAGCAGATAAAATAAAAAGTCTATGTGTGGAAAATCAAAGTGTATATTTTTTATAAATTTAAAACGCTTCCTTTAAAAGATATAAGGGTAAGTATAAGAAAATGCACTCATTCCCTGCTTGTCTGAAACTGGAATATTCGAATCTTGAAGGTGGTACGGAACCCTTAGTATGCGAGTCCAACTCGCACTTGACCAAATTATTTATTATGATTGAATTGCTGGAAGAAAAAATATAAAGGAGATAACAATAGAGTTGGAATGAATGTTGAAAACATTACTGGGTAAGTGTGCTGAGCATTTGGGTTCTAGGAAACTTTTAATGCGGTTCGGTTTTGAAGAAATTTAGCCGAGTGTTTCATTACAGTTGATAGAATAAGATCCATTACATTTAAAAACTTAAGCGACATTCCAGCATCATGGTGGAAGATGGTGGCTGTGCTGGAGCATTTGTATTTCAAATATGTCATCTAGTAGATTGCACTTGAGATTTACATTTTCTATTTCAATTACAAGGTAGAAGTATGTGAAATAATTAATAATAATTAATGTGCTTCTCTTAAATGAATTACAAATCACCTGTAGGTATATGACTTTCATCTGAGTCCAATAGATCCCAAGATATATGCCATAACTTGGTGAAATTTTATCGACTTTATACACTTAAAAGAAAACCTATGCTAACAGTATTAAATAACAAAAGTACTATGCTTACCCTATGATCGCCTGTCAACCCATATTTCATCCTAATAAATTTCTGTAAATGTTTCATTGACACCGCAGCAGGACACTGCAAAAATCTTTTATCACAGTCTCTTATATTTTCTTTTTCGACATTCTGCGAGACGTTATCTCTATCACTATTCGCTTTTTGTTCCGCATCGAGGTCTTTAGAAAGGTCAGTTTTGTCCTCACTTTTCGAATCCGCACTATTATCACTATCTTGTTGCTCGGTGCAAATTTTCTCACTGTCGCCGTTTTCGTCATTTTTTAAATGTTTCGAGTCACTTTCAGCGTTCGTTAATAATGTTTGTAAAGGTAGAGCCGGTTTTTTGTCCTCGTCCGTCGTGTCCAAATGCACTTGGTAATATTCCAAGGATAGCGATATGGGGTCGTCAGGCCCCAAAAACTGGTTTCGCTCACCAACGCATCTTGAGATCTGGGGAAAATAGCATAATGTTAATAATATGAACAAAAAATTTATTACTACCAAAAGTGCTCCTAAAAAGCACTTGACTTGAACTACTATTTCTTTCTATAAGTTCCGCAGAAAATTTCGAAATTGATCGAATTTCTGGACGACCATTAGATCTATCAAATATGGTACAGGCATTGGTAAAAAGGGAAAAAGTAGATGAGCAAAGAGTGAAGATATTTGAAAAAATACCAAAAATAGCTAAAATGATAGAACAACTATTAGAACCATTACTCTGTAAAAAGAATAGTGCCTGTTGTGCTTAGGACTAGATTGTCCAACAACTCAATAAAGTTTTGGGCTAAACCTCAGATTGTAACTTGCCTTAGTTTCCATAGCGCTCAACACGTAATATCCAAATTCAGTATTGATAGCCCCAAGTCAAGAAAAATGTTAGAACATATAAAAAGAAGCCAAAGCAAAGAGATATATAAGTAAATCACTCCAACACAAAAATCAAACTAGGATTATTTAGAAAACCTAGTCTGAATTAGAAAACTTTTTCATTTAAGAGTTGCCTCGGACATCGTCTACCTAACAAAAATCTGAAGAAACTACAATAACTGTAATTGGACTAAATATGTAAACCAATTTGAGAATAGTAAAGGTAGACGAAAAATACATATGCCTGATCAATTAACAAACATTTACGTATACAGAGTTTTCACACTTGTGTCTGAAAAACAATCGACCCCCATATTCTCGAAAAATACATGAAAATATATTTTTTAATTGGAACACCTTGTATACAATAATAGGGAAAATTCAATTCGGACTAATAGTTGTCGTATGAACCTTACAGGAAAAATAATGGAAATTGCTGATTTTTATATTTCACCAAGGAAAATATGTTTAACAACTAATCCTTTATTTTATACATTTGAGCATATTTTAATAGGCAACAGTCATAAAAGAGTTCTATCATCATCATTATTAATAAAATTTGAATAATTTACATTTATACATTTTTTTATTAAAAATGCTCACAAATGAAAATTCAAAGGGATCAAGTCCGGAGACCGAGGAGACCAGAGAATAGAATCCTTCGTTGCTAAGCATTTGTCAAACGGGTCTGTCAACATTTCTGGTTGAGCACTGGGCATTCTTGGATCCAATAATCCATTCTAATTTCATTGATCAACCATGACAGAGTCTGCGTAGGTCTGTACTTTTTTTATATGAATTTTTCAAAAGTCTATGAATAGATTTCAGTTATTAGAATAGCCCAGCGGTTCCCAGCCCTTTGCACTTAAAAGCATATACTAAGATGTCGGTGAGGCGGCAGGGCACCATTATTACAAATATCAAATGGAAATGCCATACGACCTTTATGTTCCCAATGTATTTCTGATAATGTACGGGCACAGCTAAAACGGTTTGCAAGCACCATTGTGCCCCTGGGATATGCTAATTTCTTAAGTTATGTAGCTTTACTTATTATAAAATACGTTTTAGTTCTAGTTTTAGCAAAAGTATTTTCAATCATTGTAAACTGATAATACAAAATCAAAATTTTTATACTATTGTTTTTGACAAACATCGGTATTCCCTAAATATGTAAAAGGCATTTTCAATTGAAAAAGTCGG
Organism: Octodonta nipae; assembly: GCA_034190945.1. Lineage (NCBI taxonomy): Eukaryota > Metazoa > Arthropoda > Insecta > Coleoptera > Chrysomelidae > Octodonta > Octodonta nipae. The sequence goes on along the minus strand of CM067220.1, from coordinate 23,163,333 downwards.
TATTAAAAAAAGTAAAAAAATCACACTGCAATTACTTTCACAAAGCTTTAATTTAATTCGTAACTTGTGGGTCATAGTATCTTTGATGAATTTTAAAAAATCCGACAAATCTTAAATTAATTCTATCGAGTGTAAAAATTACATACATATCTTTTACCAAAAAAGCAGTTTTCATCGACTTTTCAACTATTAATTTAATAATTCTCCGTTCAAAATCATCATCAATACGGGGGCGATCGGAGCCAAAAATTGGAGGGGCGAGGGTCGTGCACTTTTCAAAATTAATTTGATTACCTTATTTTGAATTAAATTTCCTAATTTTAAATTTGCTAAACTAGCAAATTTAAAATTACGTTTACGATTTCAAGATGGGGCATGACCATTCTGGACCTCCCTCGGACCGTCACTGCATCAATTAGATAGCAATAATGCAGATACCACTAATGCAGACGTACTTTTGGAAACCTTGTATATTACTCCGAAAAAATTACATAAAAATTAAGTGACTTTTTTGCAAAATGAGGAATAGATCTGTATTTTTATATTTCACAATTAGGATTCCTATAAATGTGTCTATTCCATTTTACAGAATTAGAATATACTAAAAATTTACTGAAACTGAAATTTGTATACAGGGTTTTTATTTGTGAAATTATATAAACGCTGAAATATAAAAAATCTAGTTTTTGGCAGCTTTTGCAATTTTAATTTTTTAATCGATAAATTAATTGCTGCTGTAGTAACACCCAGATGCAGAGCGACCCAAGATAAGAGTATCTAACTACTACAACAAATCTGCCATATTCCGGAGTATGGATAAAATTGGAGTAAATCTTCCGCATGAAATTCAAAAATGTCACATATTTTCTAAATTTTTGTGTTATTCCATAAAACCTTGACATTTTCGAAAATTTTACGTCACCCGTCCAATAGAAAATTTTAATTTAACTGTTACCAAAAAAGTTTTGTTCTACATGCTATAAGTACCAAGATAACGTGACAGGAATGCATCGGATAAATCGTGGAAGCGTTATTTAGGCGAATCCGAAATGTTGTTTGTCTGGCGCATCGAGTTCGGCGGCTTACTTTGATGAAGTTCTCGAACCAGTCTAGTCCATGAAAGAAATCTCTCGGCTGCTCTTTGACGTTCTGGAGAATTCCGAGAAGAAATCTATAAATACGGAGAGCTGACGGAAGCAATCATTCAATATTCTATTGCCGTATAGTAAAGATAAATTTTAATTACTGTTTTGTGTATATAAATTGTGTTAAAGTAATAGAAATAAATTAGAGTGAATTGGATTGTGTTTATAAATAAATCTAAGAACAGTGAAAATAAAAAACATTACAATAAAAGAAAAAACGGTCAAAAAGTTCATTTTTGAACTTTTATTTTTTCATAAATTATTTCCACAGCTTACTGACATGGCGGACATAGGTACACTTATTGTATGTCTATACCTCACTTTGCAAGCAATTTTGGTGTTTCTTTCGGACTATACTTATGTTTGGCTAAGCCAGATTCTAAAACTTCACATAATTAGATTCAAACTTGATAATTATATAAATGAGATTACGATGTTCACTCATAAAAAGCTGAAATTTACACAGAAAGATTTCCAAACTAATCCAGCCCTCCAAATGTGAGATATCAGTTCTTCAGACACTAAAAATATGTTAATTATTGAGCAAATCTGATTTCCTCAAGTACTACATTATTTCAGAAGATTATAACTAAAAAAAATTGATAACTTCCTCAACTAATATCGCAATAGGTATTATCAAGAAACCGAACAAAAGAGACAAACCGCATTTCAGCGTCTCGTCATCACAAAGTTTCTGCGACAAAAGAATCATCGCCCTATATTCAGAAAGCTCATTGTCAGCCGACTCACCATTTTCTCCTGTTCATTTATCATATCCCTTTCTCTATCGATGACGCTGTCATCGCTGCAGGAACTCGACGCCCTGACGCCTGTGCTCCTGTAAAAGTCTTCCCTCCTTTGTATTTCTTTGGAGTACAGGGACGGCACCAGCTTGTACACCAGGGATTGGATCTGCGAGTCTGATCTGTAATTTAAAAATATATATGAATTGGAATAGTTGACACTAAACATCGGAAATTATTAGTTGATACTTACCGGAAACACAACTGAGATTTCTTTTTGTACAGTGTGTTGCAAATAGGGCAACCAATTTTACTGCTCTCAAAGTATCGCAATATACAAGCTCGGCAAACTGAAAACAAAAGAAAAATAATAATTAGATTTGGAAATTACTTGAAGGTTCAAGATTGTGACAAACGCAGTAAACCGTTTTGAATTATAAAGTACCCTAATTGTGTTTTATTCAGGATTGAAGAAAATTTTGTTAACTCTGTAGATTTAATAAATAAGTGTGAGTTGGACTCGCCTACTAAGGGTTACGTATTTTATAATTGAGGTTTATTATATCTATTATAACTCTATGATTTTTGCATACCTACGTATCTGCAAGCTATAAGTGAGCCTTATATGTAGGTATACCTAATATTGTTGGTGAGTGGTGAGTGGTCAATTTTTAGTATATATTCTTGGATAACTTTTTAATGAAACATGTTGAATTTTATTTGTATTATGTTGTTTTAGTGTATTTTCTAATTTGACCCCATTACCTTTAGGATTTTCACTTATGCCTTCCAATAAATTTTAAGGGAGCCCCTAGATTTGAAATTACCTATTTTACAAAAATTGATACGCAATAATATCGGAGGTAAAGAGAGATAAATTCATTTTCATATATTTACTTTAACGGATACATTTTACAATTATAAAAAAGACATATATTTGTATTTCTTATGATGGGTAGTTTCGGCGATAAGGAACCCCCCCTTATAATTTTTAGTATAGTTTGTCCTTAAAATCTTTCAAGTTATACATTTATTTTTTTTAATATATATTTTTAGTCTTCATCTTTCATTTTATACAATATATGATGCGTTGGAAAAAATTAATATTTTAATTTTATTGCATAATTTCCTTCAAGTTTAATAATATGATTTTTGCATTGGTTTTCTTGTCCACTGTCTTTCATTTGATTTCAAAATATTAGTCAAAGTACTTTCGAGACAAAGGTGGGGAAATGTTTCCTATATTTTCCTTACATATTTTAATTTATAGATTTTAAATTTGAAAAAATGTATATTTGCATCACACATAATAAGCCCTTACATTTAAAATATATCAGAATTTTCTTAAAAAAAGTACTTAAAATATGTATTTGCCCCCCTCTCAAAGTTAATATTAGAAATGTTCTCAGGTTTTCCAGCAAATTTTTAATGAGGTCCTATCTACCCAAATTTTTCTCAAAATTCTGACTTAATAGTTTCGGATTTTCGTACATTTTCCTTCTACATTTCTCCCCTTCAAATCAGAATTTACTTATTTACGCTATGTAGCTACTCCTGGCTGCAAAATCGTTGACTTAATATTGAGTCAAGTAACATTCAAGTATATACTACCTATCCGTAATGTAGTTATCAGTACCTAAATCACAATAAACTAAGTAACACTATTGATATTCGGTGGATTAGTTTAAACACTGTGACACTGTTAGATCAATTATTTTAAAGTTGCTATTCTAATTCATACAGGTTTGTTATTCACATACCAAAATTTTCACTGCATATGATTTAATTTCTTGTCAATCACCACCCGCGTCACTCAGCAATCATACGAGTAGTATGCTTTTCTCAGGTATGTATAGAGGCTCACGTATATTTATTAAAACTTATACTGCCCAACTGATACTAGAGAATGGCTGATGTAGTTCATTGCTGCTACGAGTTGAATAACTGTGTAGATCATTTGTAGTAAGTGATATTATTCATTATTAGTAGGTAAATCTGGACCGTCAGAATATTAAACTCAATGAAAAATTGCTTGCAACAACAAGCTATACATCGTAAGATATCGTAATATGAGCTGAACAGATATTATAATCGACTCCGCTAGGCCGAAATATGCTACATTGAAACTTACGGTTTTAATTCAGGTTACATAATCAATTAAGAAGAACTTACATAAAGTCTGCTTAGTTAATTAACTGACATTATTTGTGATTTATTTACCGTTAAACCATGTGAATTACAATAGTCATGAAATTGAGCTACACTGGTTCAAAATCACTCAAATATGCCCATCAGCATAGAGAATTTTGAGATCAGATGTGGGACATGATAATGAAACATCATTAATACATATAAGAAATATATTGAGGTTATGGACTGTCTTGAAATTGGATCTAGTTTTACTTGAACAGCTCACGGTTTGTGATGTATGATCGAATCCATTCATTTGCTGAGCCTCTGACGCCTATTCTATTAAGTTTATCTAGTAGCAAGTAATGATCTATGGAATCAAATGCACGTGATAAATGTTATATTTAATATTTTATTGTTCAATGAGTCTGCACAGCTCCGATAATGCACTATGTGTAGATTTATTTACCTAGTGTTCAGTCTAATGTTGTAAGCCGTAGCTAGCTGACTTTGAAGACATATGTTTATATGTAGTGCACATGTTCTGCATAGCTTTTACTGTGTATAAAAATATATATAAATCATGTTGTGAGGTCATTCGTCACAGATTTGTTAGAAGGGCAAAAATACTGGTACTATAAATGAGGGACTCCAAAATCCTGTAGTTCAAAGGAAAACATTTTCAAGATGCCCGGCGTTATCTGGATAGCGAACAAACCACAAAGTGCCAAAATATGGCCAATAACAAGCCCAGACAGTTCTCCGAGAAAACTTTTAGAACTTTTAGCCAAAGAACTCTAAACGTTGCAGAAGATATGACAAAAACTACTTAATATAAATCGAAGTAACGGTATAATCAAGGACGCCATATTTGGGGTTGGGAAATTTGGTAACAGCTTTAGTATCTTCACTGTTGGCGGGCTTGACAAGTTCTCTTGTCACTTTGAATTTACTTACTGATAATTGCCGGTTGTTTATTGTAGTGTACCAAACTGGAAGCTTCTACTGCAATGCAAACTGCAAATTTCAGAAACTAGTTGCATAATATATAAGAGGGCAGAGATGGACGAACAACTATATGAATTTTTAGATAAACTGTACAAAATACATGAAACTGAACAAATTTTACTTTTAAGAGAAACCACTTACAACGAAAAATGAAGAGGAAGCAAATGCACACTAGTAAATAAATTATTGGGCGATTTTGAGGCAATACAGTAACACTATATTTTTCGGAATTACCTACTCTATTACCTGCAATACAATAAAACTTACCAAACCGTATAAAATTTGATCTGTAGCAAACCACACGTAATAATCAATTATTTACTAATGGCAATATGGTACGTTTTGAACAACAAATTTACTCAACTGAAAATAAAACGAACGGTATAATGTCGAATGCGGGACAACGGCATTAATTTACCCGTATGTCAAAGGTGAATAATAGATACAATGTAGAATTTTAATTTTCCACGAATTTATTTCATTTCTGTCAGTGCTTGCAATATTTTAACACAAACTACACATCTATCCTTTAATTTTGTGTAATTGGTAAATAATTGTTGAAGAATGATTAAACGTTGTTATTGATTATTAATAAAAATACGAACCAGAGCCGGGTTTGGCGAAAATTCTATGACCTTGCATGAGAAATTGAAACTATTCTTGTTCATATAGGTACTTGGTACTTGTTCAAGTATATGATTAAGATTTGTATTTTGGTGAATTTTAACCATAGAGATATTACATAAAAATATGAGTACACCAGGCCCCGAGAAAAGTGTAACACATGAAGAAAGAAACAGAAAACCAACTGGACGTATTTAACTTTATGTAAGCTAGCTTCTAATTGGTGCTTGTTTGCGTTAAACACCTTACGTCTAGCCATTGGTCGAAGTTCTAGACAGAAACAGAATGTCCATTCGGTTTCCTTTCTCTCTCTTCCAATGTTACGATTCCACTTGTAGGTACAGGCGCCCATATGTCACGTACTCTATCGTTTCAACTCTATAATTCTGTCAAACTGGGTGCACATTTATTTTCGGGGATATTTGAATGTTTATTTCACTATAACTCTTGAAAAGCTGCACCGATTTTAATGTACACAGACTTGTCAGATTTCTTGTTTGTTCTTAACATCTTTTGGCATTCTTAGTGATAATGACAGATGTTACAGCATTTGCAAAGTTATGAGTGGCAGTGAATTTCATGGAAGAAAACCATTAATTTACCACTCAAATGGAATAACAACAAATGGGGATTTTCCTGTGTCTACCTGCAACAGATGTTTTTCAAAGCTTTTGATTCAGTGTTTGATGACATTCGATGATGCAATCTCCATTTAGCATGCAAAATATTGTGCACCAGAAATTGCAACTATTTTCTTGAAACCTTGTTAACTTTCGGATAGATGTTCTTAGAATTTCGTATTGATATCCAGATGGATGAATTTCAAATGAGAATTTATTGATTGTAGATCTAGTGGGTGTTATAAGACCGACACTATCTATTTAAAGTCATCTACCAACCGAAATATCCCCTAAAATAAATTCTCTAGCAGAATAAAGATGTATTTTTTTCTTTTTTAAAGATAGCGAATAATTTTGATTTACTTCAATAACATGAAAATTTAATTTAATTAAACTAAACGGAACTGACAACTCCATACCATATCTATAAAAAAAATCTTTGGTCCAATTTCAATTTTCAAAACTTATTTGTTACAGAACAGAAATATTAAGAAAAAACTGCGAATGAACGTGTAGACACACGTTAACAAACATTTCAAAATTGTTTAAGTTCCAGTAGCCTGTATCTCAGAAAATTGTAGATGTCTCTCATAAATATGCAATATTAAATATTTACTATTTTTAACAAATATGACAACTAAAATATAAATTTTGAAAATGTTAATTGGTGAATACGTAAAAAATGTTAATAAGGGAATATGAGGGTAGGAGAATTATAACAATTATTTGATATAATATTTTTTCAAGATTGACTTATTTCATTTGTGTTCTATGTAGTTAGGCAAATTCCGCTGGGTGGTTTCCTAGTGGTCCTTTACGTTGCGTTTGAATATTTTAGATGTTTTACAGATTATGAATGATTCATCCTCTGTACACATATTTTTTTCTTCCTTAGCCATTTTGCGACATCTTCCAAGTTTATTGTCTTCAAAGTATTCACTTATTTGTATTGTCTTAGCAGTGTCCACTACAGTTGGCAAAATTTATTGACCATAATGATTTAGATGACGGATTTCTGTGGAAAATAACACCACAAGTCACGAAATTTCGGTATATTTCCAAACGTTTCAGAGTCTAGGTAAGACTCCGTTGTCAATGGCAAAGAAACTATGAAAAAAGACTCCGAAACGTTTGGAAATATACAGAAATTTCCTGACTTGTGGTGTTGTTTCCCAGAAAGTGTTTAAACCATGACCAAGTTTGTTTCAATACCTTCCTTTAGAGGATCGAAGAACAATATTCGTTGAATGGTGTTAACAATTTAAAAACGTCGCTTGTGTTTTCACCATGAAAACACTAATTCTTGCATATCATGGCAAAAGAAAATTCTCAAATTAATATCATCTTACTGTCGGCATCTACCCGATTTATTATCTACGGATAAGCAATGTATGCTCCTAAAATAATCTCTAGAGGCTGCTCATGTCCTAAAAAACACGATTTTAAGATATTTTTTAAATGAGATTTTAATTAAATTCAATGGCCTTAGGTAGACTCAATTGTACTGTGGCGAGTTTATTTTCATAATTACTAATTAAAAATCTGTTAATTATCAATTCAAATATAAACTAATTTTTAATGTGTCACTAACAACTATTATAGATGACAGGTAACGAAGAAACGTTTTATTTATTGAGGTGTTAATTTTGATTGAATTGCTGCTAAAATCTAACGCAAAATACTAGGTAAGTGTTGTATCTAGTAATAGGTTGCATACATTTTAAGTATGTCGTATCCAAATCCTCCTCCAACTATGCAGAATCTTCCAATGGCTTACAAACCAATGGAAGCACCTCCTTCCCAGATGATACCAGCTGACAACCTACTTTAATTTATTTTGCAAACCCTTTCTTCAAAAGTAATCCAAATAGAGAACAATAGCTAAAAATGTGTATCACTAACTTCAGAGTACATTCGAAATGACATAGATCATAAAGGCGAGTATTCTGAAGAACAGTAATAAGAACATTTTGTATTCAAATATATTTTTCTAGGTTTTGTAACAACCGATCAACTTAAAAACTGCGATAAACCAAAAAAATATTGATGTAACATAAAACAGACAAAAAAAAGAGCTATTGACACAATTTATATTGTGATAACTCTTTCTAATAAACTTACAGCAATGTAGACAGTCGATGAGTGTGGTAGCATCAATCAAGTAACCCTCGCAGAGCCTGCACGTGATGACTGAATTCAGTTCTTTAACGAGTATCCTGCTCCGTCCGTCGCTATCCATTCTTTGTAATTGGGTCATTCTAGTATAATCTGGAACAATAGGAAACGTTTAAAACAATTGGAGTAATGCAATAATAGCTTAAAAAATTGTTTTTACCATATTTATTCACTGAATACTGTATTAAAAGTAATTTGGAGTATAAATCAAATATCGAAACTTCTGCATCTGTGTTCTGAAAAATGGTTTGTTTGAGAATTCATGCTAATCAATCATAAAAAAATATACAGTATCTATAAACAATTTTATTAGCAATCACGATTTATCTGTTGAACTGAAACAAGTGTCAGATGGATAATTTAAACGGTTGGACATGAGTATGTGATTTTACAAATTTAATACATCGGCTCATTTTAGGTATATGTGGACCAACACAAAGAGTTTAAAAAAATACCAAGCACACGTCATTTTAAGATAGACAATTTTCTGGACCAAGCACAAAGAGTTTTAAAAAAGATCAGAAACAAGTCATGTTAAGATAGAAATTTTTCCAAAAGAGTCATAACAACTTTAAAAAGTCTCCTTTAATTAAAATAATAAGAAAAAGTGGGATGCAAGGTTCAAATGAATCAAATGAAAACTATTCCAACTATACAGGGTGTGCTCAATTAAACCGAAACGGCTGACATTTCATATACCGTTCGTTTAAAAAAAATCACGGGAACCTGTCGGTTTTTATATACTTACAGAGGGAAAGATTTAGCGGATATTATCAGCCTTAACACTTCACCCCCCTCCCCAAGGTGTCGACCCCAAATCTCAAGGTAATCAAAATCTTAATATTGCAATTTGATCCAGTCGTTTTTGAGAAAATAAAGAACAATGGGAAAAACGATTTATTTAAAGACGCGAGATGTAAAGACCGACATCTAGGATTTTCGGGGAAACTAGCACATAGGGGTTCCGAATCTGGAGCTGTTCCATGTAATTGCTGTTAGCCGTAATTCCTAGGTTAGAATGTCAAGATGAAATTTTCAGGTTAACTTTACCTGTCAGAGATATTGAATACTCTCTTCCAGGTGTCATTTTTTTGTACGCAAGACAATGTATATAATATATATTGTTTCTGGTTAGGGAACCTTCATCAGTTGTGCTTTCCACAATTGAATGTCCTCTCGAACACCTCTTTATGTATTTGATAAAAAAATTTAACGAAATGTGTACAATACATAAAGAAGTGTTCGAGAGGACATTCAATTATGGGAAGCGCAGCTGATGAAAGTTCCCTAACCAGAAACAACATTTATTATATATATTGTCTTGCGCACAAAAGAATGACACCTCGAAGAAAGTATACAATTTATTTAGTTTTGCTAGATAAAAAAATGTCTGGTTGCATGATTGATTGGATTTTTATCTCGAAGGAGTAGTGTGTCTTGCATAATTTTGAACTTGTCAGATCTGGAGGGCTGAGCTTCAAATCTAAAACTAAAATGAGATTAAACTTTAAGTGATACTAATGTTTTTTTACATTTCTCATTACATTCATCACTCAAAATAGTAATTTTAATTTTATCGTTTTCTTAAGATAAACAGAATTCCAAAGATTATGGCTTACTACATATTTCTTCAAACGACAAAATTAGAATTTAATTTAACTTTATTGTTTAATAAGTGATACATGTAATGGCTAATGAGAAATGTGAAAGACATATCCTAATTTTTATGTTTTCAAATTGATGTCCATCCAAGTGACATCTCACAAATAGTTTAATCCCATTTTAAATTAAGGGTTGAAGCTTTGAAGCTCACCCCTGCGGGTGCTTGAAGTGACAGAGTTAATGATTATGCATGAAAATCAACCAGTTTTATCATTATTTTGATGGAGCAATACAATAGATATCGTTTTTCTCATCGTTCTTCACTTAATTTCTCAAAACCGGTGGTATCAAATTTGCAACATTAAGATGTGTTCAAGAGAGATTTTGATTAAGTACATTTAAACTAAGATTCCACTGGACGTCTATTCTAGTTGAGGAGTCTGGGGTTGGAGCTGAACCCCGCGAGGAGATTGAAGTGATATCCCCCGAGATATGAAAATCGAGGGGTCGGAACGAATTTTTTTTTTAACAAGAGGCCGTATTTTGTGTTGAACTAAAGTCACTACAATTTGCATAACTAAAAAATTGGAAAAATACCACCTTATTTTAAGTCTTCAAGATTGTGTTCCCAAATAGTGACTACATTGTCAACAAACAAAAGGTTTCTTCTCTTGTGGAAAAAATATTTGTTTTCCAAATCTTCCCATAAGAATGTTACTTAATAGAAGGGACAGTTAAGAACCCATTATCATTTCAAAATCTTAATTGAAAAGGTGATGTTTCCATACAACATTCTAATAGCACCCACTATTATGGTGTTGTATTGTTGTTCACTGCGTTGTGATTATAGATAATTTATAGAATGGTAAATTTGTCTTAAAAGAATTAACTTATCTATAAAAATGTCATATAGGATCACCTGCAGTGAACGTTTGTGTTCTTGTCCTTTAACTGTTTGTGTATTTAATATAAACAGTAGGTATATTGATTCTAGGCATTTTTGGCATATTTATTTACTTGAAAATTACTGAGAGATTGCAAATTTTTTATCGTATTGTCAGTTTTAAAACTTTCATTGAAAATAATTCATTTTTAAAAATATTAGGTATGTTTAATCTTTACAGGTTTGTCAAGTTTAATTCTATGATAGCATACTGTACTCTCCAGCTTCAATTAAATTTAATTACTGTTTGTGATATAGCACAAATAATTTTTGAAAAATTTTTGGAAAAATTGCAAATTTAGGCCCTTTTGTAGAACTTAAAATTTAGAAGTGTTTAATTGTTTATCTGTCAGTTTAATGTTTAATTAACTACTTCAAAAATAATAGATTGGGTAATCCAAAGACCAGTAAAAAATATCTTACCACTTTTAGCCACGGTATGTTCAAATTCTATTAGTTATTAGATTTTTAAACATTTATAAATAACAACTTCACTGTTTATTATTTATTTATGTATTATTTATTGTTATTGAGAGACTGAATTTACCATCTGAGCATTAGGCGAATATAAATCGCAGAGATCATTTATTTGATTAGCATCCGGGTTGGACCCGAAGAAGTGCATCAGCGAAGCAGAGCACAACAGCCACACGTGCATCCGTGGTATGGGTTGTAGCACCATCAGGGGTCAGTAGGAAGTGGGCGTCAAGTTGGGAGGGGCCGAGTTTCACCGACCTGACCAGGCATGACACTCTACTAACTTTGCTACCGATTCAATTATTTACCAGCAGATGATGATGATATTATAATAATGCCACCTGGCTTTTGAAAGGATAGCTACTGGTGAGGTGATATAAGGGAGACACCGGTAGTCGTCTGTGTCGACAATGTGGACGATGATTAATGATTGTAGAGGTTTAGCACCATTTTGTTATAAATTAATTTGATGTCATTAATTAATTGGATATTAATTTATTAAATTTAGGGAGCTACAAAAAAATTAAACCATGTATATATATAAATTGTCCAGCACTGTTTATTAAAAAATAAATCCGATAATCTACCAAACAATAAATAAAATATTACGTAAAACGTATGCAATACAGTTAATTAAACTTCATAAAAACTCTAGGCAGAAAAAAATATTATAGTACCTATATCTGCTTCATGTATTTTCATAAAAATGGAATCAACTGTTAAACAAAAACAGTGCTTGCATATCTCAACTAAAATGCAATTCGACAGATCGAAATTTGTTGAAGCCCGAACCTATTCTAAGGCGGTAGTAAAAAAAGCTAAGCAAAAATCCTAGGATAGATTAATATTCACTCTAGACACTAGATAGCAAACGAATTAATCAATCATCAAACAACAACGAAAAGATACGTCGCAGTTACATAGGTATGATACCTAGATCAAAATATATAGATACTTCAGTATCTACCAACATCTCTGGACGAAGAGGAAGATTGAAACAGATGACGAGAATCTAGAATGTAAAGAATCACCTTAAGTAAGTACAAATAAAATCATAAGAACAGTGAAGAGAAAACAGTACAGCTTTAAATGAAATGAGAAATAGCAAAGCTGAAAGTCCAAATGAAATAGCTAGGTAGGTAATTGAACAAATACGTCGACCTTATATTAGAACTCAGAATCTGCTGGAAAAGGAAAGAAATACCAACTGGATGGAATTCAGCAGAGCTGATAGCACTCACATAATAACAATAGAAACAGAAATCTGTATGAAAACTACAGAGAAATAAGTCTATGAAATACAATACACAACTTATGCACAAAAAAAGCTGATGTTTTATTGACTGAAAAAAATGGATGATAATGTGTAGAAAACGGTAGTTAATTAAAAAATGAATCAGAAGTTTGGGAAGTATGTAAAATGAACAAAAAGAAATTTTTTCACAAGGTGCGAATGGTCAAGATATGTCAGTCATGAATGACATGATTCGAATTGAAATATAAACCGACCAATAACAGAAGAAATATTAGGTACTATGAGAATTGATTATGCTTAGACATCTCAAGAGAAAAACAAATGATAGATGGTCCAAGAACTTATGGACAACGCAGGAAATCACGAAGAATTTGTAGAGATGAGATAGAAGAAACCATGACTTCAAGAAACTTAGAAGATAATGCAGATGTGGCAATTAATGATTTTTCCTTAGCAAATAAGCTACTAGTTAATAAAAACAATACACAATTTATATTAAATAAAAGAAAATATGCACACTGTAACATTACTGAAGAAATAAATTAAACGAGTTGAAAGTTCTTTTACTGACGTCAGGAAAACTGCTAGGCATATATTTAGATAATGTATTACAATGGAAGATATACGTTGATAACTTAGCGTAAAGATCAGTGGGGTTTGATACTCCTTGAGCAACTGAGCAAATACTTTCCAAGAGATTTTTTACTACTGCCCTTTGGAGGCACTCTGTCATATGGGATATTTTTTGAGGAGGTTATAATGAAGATATTTGAGATTCAGAAGAGAGCTTTACAAACAATTGCACATATTAGCACACCTCTACTGTTAAGAACATAACATTCTCCAAACTTTTATAGAAGTTCATGCAAATAACATATTTTGTGAGATGATGATATATAAATATATTTTTTGATAATTTCAGGAAAAACTTTACCAATACTGGCAATAATTTATCGGGATGATGTCATGTCATCAAGATGATTATCTAAAGTTATTAAAAATATTACTTGTTACATATTCTTATCTTTTAATAGTTATTTATAGCCAATATCGATTTTTCGTTTTATTAGGTACAGTTTCGTGTAAGTTCTTGGTTTTTGAAAATAGGTTCTTTTTCCCTGGAGCTATAGAGGTTTTAAAAAAGTAAAAGAAAATTTTCATCGGTATTTGAAGTAACTATATATAACTTATTTTAGCAGCAAAACATTAAAAATCATTTAGTACGAGAGTGAGGTAGGTACCTACTTAATATTAAAAGATGTGGGGGGCTATTACAGTTAATTGGAAATAACAATTAGTAGTTAGTTTTAAAAAAATCTCCGTGGGCTTGATTACTTTACTACTGAAGGAACCATGGAAAGCCTTGGAAAGGAAATCAATTGCCGTTAGTACCTAATCAGTTTGTTTGGCCTTATTTTTATTGAATACTACAACTCTGTTATTGGTGCGCCACATTGTTTCTTAGTATCTAATATGTGATGACAAGTGACAGTTTAGGATATGAACGTGGTAACTCTAAATATGAATGGTTTTATGTATTAAATATTTTACGGTTTGCAATGATTGTATTGTAAGACAACAAATAATACACAGACTTTTGTTGCATTTGGAGTACCATTTGTGAGTTTCAAGGTAACATTAAACGCTGGTGAAAATATTCACTTTTGGATGTTATTACTGTTTTGAATTCAATGCAACTGAACTCGATCATTAAGTGACATTGCACTTTTGTTAAAAAGCTAATTATAAATATGTTTCTACCTCTGTTTAAAGTCTTTTTCCGTGGTACTGATCAAAAATTGCGCATTATACTTCAAATTATTGAATGCTATTTATTTTACAAGACAATAGTTTTACATAGCGTTTATAAGAAATTAGCAACTGTGTTGAACTTTTCATGGGTTTTCACTTTCAATTATTCACTCAATCCTGTATTAATACAATTTTTCTTATTCGTTGCTTCAACGTCACATGGAGTTATTCCCCCATAGCCTTTCAAGAGAAAATAGGTAATGCATATGGAGGCGAAATATCCCCAGAAATGATCAATTTTCTTGAGGTAAAGCTTGGTTATATATTATAGAATAGCGCGGAGACCACTGAGAATACGGAAAGATCAGTGAAACAATATAACTATACCTACATAGAAAGAAAGAGCTCAACCATAATGGGACAACTACACAACAAAATGTAGTCCAAACTTGTGACGTTTATAACACCTAGAATTAAAATCTTAAAGATGAAAATTTCAGACCAGCAGATGGCTAACGATAATATAAATGCCCTAAGAACACAGGTAGAAACAGTTTACACAAATCCAAAACCGTACAAGTATGACTTGTAATGTAGTCCAAATATGATAAGGATTCAATAGGAATAAGGGGATATAACATGGATACAGTTTAATGCGCATCTTATTCTTTAAATGCAAAGGTTGGTAAATGTACGGGGTTCAGGAATAGATAACAAAACCACCATTCTCAAAAAAATACCTACTATGAAGTTGAAACATTTTATGACAGTAGAAAAAGTCAATCAGGTATAGTAATAAAAAAGAAAATATTAGAAACAATTTGAAGTAGGTAGGTACAAATATT
The DNA here is from genome assembly GCA_034190945.1 of Octodonta nipae. NCBI lineage: Eukaryota > Metazoa > Arthropoda > Insecta > Coleoptera > Chrysomelidae > Octodonta > Octodonta nipae. The sequence goes on along the minus strand of CM067220.1, from coordinate 23,148,014 downwards.
GGACATGTTTAAACAAAAAGTTTTGTATTTTAACACAAAATCTTTATTTTTAGTGTGTAAGAATAAAGGTTGGGCGTTAGTCCAGAAAACTTTGTGTTTATTCATTGTGATACACCAAATGTGCCACAGTTTTTCCAGTACAATAGTGATAATATTGAACATAAGAAACAAAAGTGGAGTAGATATCCTATTTGGATGAATAAAAAAAAGTACATACCTGTACGAAAACTAGTAACGAGTCAAAGAGACAGAACACGAAAACAATGGACTGATCAAATAAAAAATGGTCATAAAGATTGATAAAACTATAGGAGATGAAACCTCTAGCAAGAGATAGAAAGACAAAAAAAAAATAGAACTATTAAAAGAGGTTAGCTAAATCTGACGCTTTAAAAAGTAACAGGATCAGATGATGAAGAAAAAGAATTAGTCTTAACAAATTTTTAACTACTTCTGGATTTTATTTTCTTAAATATTTCTCTTGCAATTTCCTATTTGTCCACATCTACATGACTAACGAGTTGCTATTGATTGTCTCCATTGTGACAAAGCTATACTTGCCCTCGAGTTATGTTATAAGTCTGTATAGGTATAACAAAAATAAAAACATCAAAACGTGCTTTCTAATATCTTTTCATAAATTCCAGCTGGCAATCCTCATCTGTTTCTGATGCAGTTCCTTCGGTTTAGTTGTGACTTCCGACCCTTTTTAATCAACTTTCCGAAAATAGCCCTTCGCATTATTAAGGGTGCGTCGACCGACATTTCCCCATTCTCATTTCCTCTCGACGACTCACCCCTCAGAAGAGAACATCATAGGCCTATTCTCGATACCAAATCCAACCCTTACGACACCCTCCGTTACAGACGACATTTCTTTCCCCTCGTAGGCCTCGACTGTCATATTAAACTCCACCCAAGTCTCAGTGTGGGATTCGTCCTTCGAATGACCTTGCGGCTGTCGAAGCCACGTGGTTCGTAAGGGCTGTGTAACAGGGTAGTAGAAGATGGTAGAGGTGGGTGTGGCCCTTCGACCCTTTCCCTGTAATACCGTTCGAGTGTGAGCTGTCAGTTGTTTCCTTCTCCCTTCAAAGGCAATTAGGCGTAGGGCAGATGAATGGCTGTTATCGACCAATGGATTGAGTTAGGGTTAAGGTAGGATGACGACAAAGGTCTTGGAGTTCATATTCCGTAATTTATGTATGAAAAAAAGTAATGTTTATAAACAAAATATATACAGGGGGATATTTTTTTCGGTGTTTTGGAAACATCCTGTGAACTAGATATTTATTCTCTAGATATTAAAGAGAGTATTTAGATGTGATTTTCAATTATGCCATAAATTTGTTTTTATGGCAAGTTGGTAAAACCGTCGTAAATTGGGTACCTTGCGTGCTCTCCAAAGTTAAGTATAAGACTCTACACAGTTTAGGATATTTTTGTTTCATACATTGAAGTATAACGACCCTAAATAAAGTCAGTGTAGATGAACATCAAAGAATTTCCAAATATTTTATCTGGGTTCCAACCAGGAAAGAACAACATTACAGCTAGCGGAGATCAAAGAGAACTAGATGCAATGGAATAGGGAAGAATCTCCATGCAACACTTTGTATTTTCGAATTCCTTGGCAAAATCTGTAGATTTCAAAATTTCTAAATCAGACTCCGTTCTTAATGACAACGAAAAGTGACAGATTAAAAAAATTAAATAAAAATATTGTGTTACTTTATTGTACGTGAGAACGGGGTCTGATTTAGACCCTGATACGTTTGGAATATTTGAAATATACAGACTATCCCGTAACTGTGTTGGTATCCCAAGAAATTTTAAAATACAAACTAGAGATGCCAGAACTATCATTCAGAACACAAATTCAACACTTGTCTAATAAATGCTATAGCTTCCTATTATAATGTACAGAGTGATGAACCTTCTTGTCCATAAAGTGTGACAGAACCAACCTGAACTACTATCGTCTGATTAATATGCTTTCGCACCAAACAAATAACAAACAAGCTAGATCAATACCAACCATAAAACCAGAATTTCAACCCAAGTTTCAAGTAACTGATCGTCTACTGGTGTAGAAGCCATTTATAGAAAGGTGCGTCGAACCTACTAAATCTTTAGTAGTAATTTTTGTCGTAAGAAGCTTTTTGGCACATTCAAACAGTAATAGATCCTGCATGTTTTAGCAAATTGTCGAACCGATTATAGATGACAGAAGGATTGGAAAAGGACAAAACCATTTGCTGAATTGCATAAACATGGCAATGTTATGGCATCTAAACTGATGACTACTGCTCTCTACAGCGGGTTTGGATTTTTTGTTTTTAAGGAAATACTGTTAAATAAATCTGCTGTTGTAAATATTTGGTATACCTATATCATGCCCATGTTTAAAACTAAGATAGGACAACTAAAGAGAAATTAAAATATCATAAATAACGAGTCGTAGGTACTATGATTGTATACAAAGCTTAGAACGTATTGAAAAATTGGGGCATAGATGAGTCTACTAAAGCCAGTTATGAACACATTTATAGTGGATCGCATGACATGAACCTTTCAGACGATGATTTTTCAAAATTGCTCCATTTTGAAAACATGAAATCAGGGAAATTAAAAATTGTCCTTGAAGACAACTTTTAAGGTAAGCTTACACCTGTTAGTCCTAATGTTTCCTGGAGAACGTCTACATGGCCCTGCTTCATCCCAATTTATTTCATCTCATGCAACCAGTTAAACCTTAGTCTTTACATCAATGAAGAGGAAATGTCATCAAACTTTGGATAACTGAAGTAAGGCATTAGAGCCAGAGTTCCTTGTTTTCAACATACTCTGGAATGGAATTAACCCCACTGTTAACACAAGTTTAAGTTTGGGATTCAGAATGTCGAGGATCCATCATTTCGACCCAATAATAGTTAATTTAATTCTTATTTGTTTTTGTTATTAATTTTTTGATTAAAATCATTCTGTTGTCCTACATTTGTTTCATTCAATTGTGTGTGTTAACTTAATAAAGTTTATTGATTTTGATGTGCTTCCGCCTAAATCTTGTGGAGCGGTTTGCATAATCCATTAACTTTATATGCACGCTCACCTAACAAGTAAGCTATGAATTAAAATCCAGCAAATTATAAATTAGCTAAATTAAAAAAAAGCTAATGAGTTCCTTGATTTTGAAAAGATTGACAGACGGAATTCGTTCGGCATTAATGCTTCTTGTGATATAATCGGAGATCACTATAATAGTGCACTAAATCAGGAAAACAATATGGATAGCGAACTAAGTGAAAGCCTAGCTGTACCAGGTTGTTAGTGAATATGCAACTAGACTGCATAAATACATTCTCTAGACCATAGCATTTAGAACATTAAACAGCTATTTTATATTTCTTAGTGACAGAGTATTGCTGTGAGATCTTTCTTCGGAGTGTATAATCGTGTTACTGCATAGACGTCTTGTCAATAATTCCAAACTGTTTACAATTTGTTATGATTCCATAAGCTTCTCTAGATCAGTAGGCGTAAACCTTTATTGTATATAATGTAGTTTATTCGCTAAAACCTGTCACTTAAATAAATTCAATATGTTTTTAACAATAGCACGAACTTCGCCGACCATAACTGAGAAGGAGCCTACTGTATGGTTGCCTACGGGCATCTGTTGTTCGCAGCGTCTCTGTGGGATACAAAGTATCCATTTTTCCAATCGCTCTACATAACTGAAGCGACCACTACTTGTGGAACAGCTTGAACCTCGATTTAATATTTAGTCGATGGTAAACAAAAAACTTACGTGGACTAGACCTTTAGGTTCAAACTATCATTCAGGAAGTAGTCTAGATATTTGAAATTGGACAGGACGTTTTTAGTTCAATAAAATTACTGATAATAAACTGGCTCCTGAGTTTCCAGTACAAAGAGGTTGAATTCTTATAATTCTTTGTCTTTGTGGTTTAGACCTAAGTCAGCCAAATATTGCAATAATAAATCAGGCCTGAAATGATCAAATGCTCTCTCATAGTCTATACAACAGGTAGGTAGTTCTGGATAAACATTTGTAACTGTAAAGAACTCTTTTAGTACCATATCCGTCTAATAGCGGCTCCTAAAATATGGTATGGTAGCGAACACTAATGGCTGGAAACAAAACGCTAATAAAATCACAATTAAATAGTTAGAATGAAAATCCCTTTATGGCATACAATTAAATTCTAAAATAGCCTTGTGAACTAGTTTTATTTATCGGAGGTCGTATATTACCATTTTTTGTTACCTTTATTCTCACTCAAATCATTGTTAAAAGTTCAATAGCTTATCATCCGTTAGAATCTCATGGAAACTTTCAATAGTTAGGTTGGCTATTATTCTGACTTTACCTATTGTAGAAATTTACATGAATTATGCGCGACACATAAAATACGTTCGTAACGACTTTGAACGTAACATGAAATATGAGATTATTAGTAAGAAAGAATAATGATTGTTTAATAATTAGTGTTTTTATTTGCATATTACAAAGATTTTCCTGTTTGTTACATTGTTAATGTTATTTTAATGGCTACAGATATGGACAATTTAAAATTGTAGGTTCGGGAAGACCAGAGACGTTAATCGAAAATTGAATTGATGTTTTGAAAGTGTTCACATTAATTTTGAGGCTCACTCACAAACATTGTAAGTATAAATATTTTTTAAGTACTAAATACAATGATTAGAGTTCTCGGCTAGAAAAAATATTATTTTGTCTATTCATGGGTTTTCTCTCCTCCAAATTTTTTCCTGTAACAGATAAGTATTTAAAAATTGTATATGTAGAACAAAGTGTAGTAAGGCAATTTCGTAAAATTGCCCGGATTACTGGCTGTCCTTACAGAGATTCTTCCTCACAGTTTTTCTGAGAGAAAGAGATGTCTATAAAATGATCAACCAGTATTCCTGTATATAAGTAATGTATTGTATATTGTGTAATACTTATCCATACACAGATAAGTATTACACAATATACAATACATTACTTATACCTATACAGGAATACTGGTTGATCATTTTATAGACATCTCTGTCTCTCAGAAAAACTGTGAGGAAGAATCTCTGTACAGACAGCCAGTAATCCGGGCAATTTTACGAAATTGCCTTACTACACTTTGTTCTACATATACAATTTTTAAATATTACAGGAAAAAATTTGGAGGAGAGAAAACCCATGAATAGACAAAATAATTCAAGACCTCCTCAACAATCTTTTCGAAATTACTTAGAAAAAATGTATTATCTTGCTCTCAATGGAATGCAAAATCTCGTAATACTAGTATCATTATATACATAACATAATTAGGATGGAGGGTAGAGTAAAAGAGGATAATTTTTTATGAGAGTCAAACTGAAAAAGTTTCCGGCTAAAAGCATTAATTAATAACTCAAAAAGTGACCAGATTGGCGTTAGTGTTGAAATAGGGAATGAGATAAATTTGGTAAGTATTAAATTAATGTTATATATTTTTTTGAACAAAGTGTACATATGATATATTTTACCTGAATTTATATAAAATATTTTTATAATTCCGCTTGCTAAGGTAGCGCCTCCAAATTTAATACTTTTTAACTGCCCCTCTTCATACACAGAGATGTTTCAGCTGGGATCAAATTTACCACTCAAACTCAAAAACCGAATGCGTTAATTTCATTCTCGGTAAACCAGAGACTTTCAGAAAGAACCAAAATAATTACAAATTGATTGTAATAAACATTATCCTTGCGAGAGAAGATTTTATTACATGTAAAGTACGAAACCCCAAAACAAAACTTGAAGAAGGCCTAAACACTGGATAATATGTTTCCACTACAGCAAGTACACGTTGTGAAATAAAAATAGCATAGGTGCTTTCATGCAAACAATGAATCAGTGAACATAATTTAATTTACGGGGGAAAATGAACAGAATGTATTCACAGTAGGTATGTGGTTTATACTCGGTAAGGTTTACCTTACAAAATTATCGGACCAGGATCGGTTGCAGCAAACATTTTTGGAGAGGGCGAACTTTTTCAAAATTATTTTCATGTTCGTAATTTTTAATTTTAAAAGCTTTAACAATATAACGTCTACGATTTGGGGGTATGACCCACATATAGCTACTGCATTCGGCTTCACCAATGTTTGTAAATTTACTTATAAGACAGGGGATTTAAAAGTTTAACGAGGAAGGTACACCTGAAGACCCGAAGTGGTAGATAGAAATAAAGGAGGAAATTTTAGGAGTTCTCAAAAACAACGCAAAAACGAGCATTCAGTCCATAGCCTGGGATCCCGGAGGTCTACAGACTACGCCGGGACTGTACTTACCCCTACCTCAGATGTTATAAATGAACAAGCTCTGACTGCTGCTTATGTGCACAACAGCGATGTGACAATCTAGAAGGTCTAGACTATCAAGATAGCAGGTTTAATTTTAATGACACAAAATGTGCCAATAAAGAATATCTGCAAAGTTATAGTGTAGATATTTTAAGAGTTTGTGAGAATTCAACATGGAAAAGAGCTTTTTTTCTCTTTTCAAGGCCTGTATTCAAAAAGCACTTATAGATCTCAATCTTCCAGTCCGTTTAGAATATGGTGATAAATGAAATTAGTAATACCTATACAGCTGATGACACTTTGAAATTTCTTATAAAATTTGTCTAGAAAAAACTCAGCAATCGCCAATTAAAAATAAATTATAAAATAATAATTTATAAATTATGACGAGATGATGCTTAAACTGGTGTGTTGTTATTATCAGAGTTGGAAGGGCTTCAGTTATTATCAGTTTCTAATATAGTGAGGAAGCCACTAAAAATATAGTTAAAAGATATTCGAGATGACAAGGAAGAAGAAAAAGGGTCCGGATAACAGATGATGGGCCAAGGCCATACTTTTCCCCATTCCAATTGACACGGAAAAATTTATTGCCGGAAATTGAAAGAGCATGGAATCCCCATATCCAGAAGTTTTAAATGAGTTGGGGTTGGTAAATAGAACTAGAGATTATTTGCGCTTGTTTGAAACTGTAAAAGTTCGTAGATATCACTTAAAATTGTCATATAGAGAAATATTAATTGTCTATTCCTCCCAAGAGAGTAGAACCTGATCCTTGGAAGTCACTGGATGCGTTGATTTTTCCGATTGTATTTACGAAATTTTAAATATTTTTTGGTTTGTCTTTTTCCATTCCTTATTTTGGTATAGGTATGGGGGTGTGCAACAATTTTCAAGAAATGACCAAAGTTTTCTTTCATTTGATCCCAGTTAGAAACCACATAGTCTATTCCCGGGAATATGCATTAATAACCCCGTAATCCTGGAATTCAAAGTCATGTTCGGGATTGTATTATCTAGTAGGAAGTCGAGCAGAAGTTGCTTATAGGTACTCAAGTGGACAATATGACAAGAATAATTTTATCCCTACAACACAAAAATGAATCTAGCAAAGTTCTGTCAGTGGTTTTAACAAGAGGACAAAATTCGTACCTACCAAATTGAAAATTTAACTAAAATTACTTTCGTTGCTGACGAGGGTTTACAGAAAATTGTGTAAAAAATTTCGCCAAGTACCTATCAGGTTTAGGCCGAAGAAATTCCACATGCCTACTGGGCCTTACTTTGTATCAAATCGACATACTGTGAAAATTATTTAAACATTTTTTAAAAATATCTACTAGGCTTATTAGATTTCTTTTCAATGTGTGACAAAATATTCAGTTTCTACACGATGGAGTTCCACCACATTACCTAATTCTTTATAGAGAGCTATAGGAAATGTTTTTCACCTTAAAGTAAATCCGCGGAAGGAACTACAACAGTGCATCAATAACGCGTGTGACACTTTTTTCTCCATCGTGTACGGAGATTTTTTTTCGAATTGAAGTAATATTATTTATTAACGAAACATTATATCTATTTTTGAAGCGAAAGCTTCTTAACGGAGACCCACACTTACACATACTTACGAAAATAGTTGAGTGTGGTAGTGAAATGCAAAAATTGCTAGACCTTGTTCCGACACGACAGTTGTGTGACTTTGTAATACCATATAACTCAGTCCTCTGTGTAAGAAACAAGGACCATGTTACATATTAAGAGTACCTACATTTATAGAAAATCAATAAATTATAGTAATTAAATATAATATCCAGTTTTGTTTGGGATATTTTAGAGACTTCTGACGTATGTCAAACGTCAGAAATCAGAACACCACAAAAAGAGAAAGAATATTGATAAACTAGAACTCTACAAAAAGGGCAATGTTACCCAGTTTATGGATAGTAGAGCCAAGAATGACAAATGTACCTATATGGTGATTAATTTGAAAAAGTTGGACAGCTGAAAGTATTAAATAACAAGTTCAAGAAATAACCAGAATGGCGCTGGTGTAGACAGGGGGTAGTGAATTGCTAAATATAAAATAATATAACTATAAAATAATATTAATGTAAAGCAACCGGTTTGGACTTTTTCTCAACGAAGGATATTTAATTTAATATATATATATATTTTTTCTTAAATATCTATGAGATACTGTTAATTGGCTGCTTAAAATCCACCCTCTTGCTCCATCAGCGCTACCATAATTTAGTTGGCGAACACTTTTTTAATATGTATTAAAGTCAACTATATTCGGTATAACAGCCATAAAAAAACATCTATGTGCCTAAATAATGGTCCCATAATTTAATTATAATTAAAGTGACCTCGTTATATATTGCCAGAATAGTACATAGTACCATATTTTACTTAAAAATTAAGTTACAAGTCATATCTTCATTACATCCATTACTAAGAATGACAGAAAGAAATCTGAAATGAGACAGGTCGATAACGGGAGACCGGAAGTATATTTCTTCCGAAGCTTTCGTTTCCATCGTTCAGTCTCAAATGACCGCCCCACTTTTATTTCCTCAAAGAGTGTAGGACAGGTTTTGAAATTGGAAGATATCGAAACTGCTTATTCCCAATAACAAACAATTATTATAGGAATGACTCCAGATTCTTACAATAATTTATGGCCGAAAAATGAACAGCCAAAGTAACTACTTCTCCACAAATCTCTCCCGAACTGTTAATGAACTATTTAAGATGGGTATTTTCATCAAGTAGATTTTTTGTTTTACCTTGTGGCTTTAAAGTGACTTTTAATAAAACATAATAATCCAGATGCCGTGATAAAAATCCATTTTTCAAAATACCAAAACCAAGTCAAGGGTGAATCGATTAACTGCCTCTATTTGTCCAAACAAAAACTACAAACGAAGTTGAATGAACTTTTCGTATCGCAAAGAGGCGGCAGTCACCACAAGCCCGAAATTCTTTTTTTGTTTGTCTCTTCCATAATGAAAGAGACGAACGAAGACGAAGAAGAACGGAATGGCTGGCTTGCAAATGCCGTTTGGGGTTCATTGTGTGTGTGTTGTGTGTCGAACGTAAAACGCGTGCATGTCGATGGAGCAGAGCCACGTGATTCGTAAGGGCTGTGTAACAGGGTAGTAGAAAAATGGTAGAGGTGGGTGTGGTCTTAGGCCTCTCTCTCTCTCCATCAAATCGTGCACGAGTGTGAGTCGTTTTCCCTCGTGCAATTAAACGTGGGGTGGCTGTGGCGGCCGTATCGACCAATAGATTATTGGGTTAGGGTTGGCTTGATTATGTGAGTGAAGCTGCCGTTTTCTAATATGTTCTATCAGGGCTAATAATCACTTTTTATGTAACGTTTCTCCGATGCAGAAATTAAATTGTCATTGAGGGGTGAAAGTTAAAGCATGTTTCTAAGTTATAGTTTTTACCGGAACACCGGAAATTAAATAAAATTAATTTAAATAAGTCTCCATCCATTACGAATAATTTATCTTTTATGCTTAAATTATTGTAATGGATGTTGTTTTTGAAAAATCACCAATCAGTTGTTAACTCAGTCAATAGAGTTTTTTTAGCGTCATAAAATTTAACAGTAAGTAATCCCCTTATGGCATCTCTTAAGTAATAATTTATAAGTCATAACTGAAGTAATTAAAAAAATAAATGATTTTTTAGCTTATATTGTGCAAAGTGATGAAGAGATATTTCCGCTGCG